>JAUZSX010299833.1:0-13192 GCA_034780655.1 Idiosepius hallami | reverse complement strand
TAGAATGAGGTTAAAAGGAGAGAATCAGAGTGAGACAAATTGAGAGAGCACATGACCGTCAAATGAGAGAGAAAGAGAGAGAGAGAGAGAGAGAGAGAGAGAGAGAGAGAGAGAGAGAAGCAACGTGAGAATGGAGATTGATAGAGTAGGAGACAGGGAGAGAGAGATTAATTTAATAAAAAATACATCTACTTGGTCGGGCACAAACCCAAGTTAGGCACAAAGCCAGTTTTAAGCGCTCATTATGTCCCTGCACTTTGGTAATCAGTATTGTTCGCTTCCTGGAATCAGTCTTATTCTTACACCTAGATGAGATACTATCTCGAGTTAACGAGCCTCATCTGCTCGAGACAGCTGAAAGTGTATGTGATAGTGTTGACTAGGATTTGATCTTGTGTTATATGGTTCTAAACTTCAAGCTTTTACGAATGCTCCACTTTTGCTGTCAGTAGAGGAATAATGTCGAAGAGTTCTTTTTTCGCTTTTCTTTACTTTATCAGTGGCCACGGGGAAAACGTTCGTTCCTGCGAATAGCGCTCGAAGGATTCTTTTATTTTAAATCACCGAAACAAGAATTTATTTTCATTATATATATATATATATATATAACAACAACAAAAAAAAAAACGCTTTTATAAATCAATCAACTTCCACTTTAATCAAATCAACAATTCGTGGTTTTGTGCGGGAAAATCGAGCGACTACTTTTATAAACCTTTTCGTTCGCTTGAAAGTTAATTTTAACGATCACAATCAACAGAAACTTCCAGTTAAATCGATTGAAGGCCATCATAAAAAAAACAAAAATACATCGCGATTATTTGATTAGGAAAATTAGAAGAAAGAGTAAACAAATGAATCGTGAATAATAAGTATTTAGGCAAGGTTAAATTAGAAACGGGCTAAGTTTTAATAATTCAATGTTGACTGTTGTTGCTGCTGCTGCTGCCTCAACAATACTCTTTTAGACAAAATCATTTACGCTGTTTTCGTTTTCACTCGGAAGGTTGCTAGGATTCCCAGTTAAAAAATAATGGATTACGGCAGTTATATTTTAGAACCAATCAAAAGTCACTAGCGTTTTGTCAACCAATCAGAAAGCAGAAGCTGAACTAGCGAAATAAAATTAAAGAATTCAATAGAGAGATAGAAGACGTTATAAATAAATGTTAAGGAAATATTTGTTAGAGAACAATTATTTTAAATGTTATTAGATGAAAGAGAGCCGAAAATGTAAACTTCAGAAAACTTTTTTAAAGCTTTTTACCACGATCTGAAGTCTTTTAAAACTTGCTGTTTCTGAAAAAGTTTTTGTAGTTGAGCAGGAAGACCTCTGCTCAACCGTCTAGGCTTGAATCAGTCTTCCCAGTGTTATAGAGGTGTTAAATCTCAGATTATATAATGACTCACCTTAGAGGGTAACTCTAACCAAATACTTATCATTAGCATGATCAGTCGGTGTGAGGGAGTTTGGGGCGGAGGAAGTCCCTTCAGTTCGAATGCTTAATGAGTTTGACTGATCATACCACAGCATGATATTCCTAAGTGGTTATCAATCTTAGTACTGAACTGTCTCTACGTTGCTGAACTTTGATGATCTGACTAGAACCGGCGTCTCCAACGGGAATTTGACCGTACTCTGAATAAGTTTAAAATAGGTGTTTCACAACTTGGAGTGGACTGAGTCATCAGTTAATTGGACCATGTCCGAGGCTCTGGTACTGCAAAGGGGCCGCCTGGTTGCCATTAAAAGTATCAAATATCTCCTCTAATACATGCCTTCTGATTCGGGTCACTCTGCAAGGCCTGTACGTCATAATGTGTGTCTCATGACAAATGCTGATTACCAGACATAGTTAAGCCAATATACACCTGCTGCACGGCCTCTACATGTGGCATAGCTGTAAAAATAGATTGAGTGGATCCACAGCCTGTGTGCTGCAGCACATTAATATGTCACGAAATGATCACTAGTGTTGAGACAATATGTTTTTATGAAAGAATATTATTGTCAAAGCCTTACTCTTAACTTTGCTATTTTGCGATTTTCCCATTTCTTTTAATTTTGGACTTATTAGTAATAAAAAGAAGCAGTAATATTGCAAATTAGCAACGTCTGTGGAAAGAATATTTTTTTAAATAAGGCATACTGTCACGACAAATAACAATGTGTTTGTTATCTATTCATCTATATCGATATCTATCTATCTATCTATCTATCTATCTATCTATCTATCTATCTATCTATCTATCTCCTTCCCTCTCTCTCTCTATATATATATATATATATATATATATATATATATATATATACATACAAAGAAAGTGGATATGCGTGAGAGAAAGAGAAAGAAGGTAGATAGAGGGAGATAGAGAGAACCCCCTCCCACACACAGAGACAGAAACATAGATAGGCAGACAGAGATACATAGATAGAGACCGAAAGAAAAAAAACTCGACAGATAACAAGAAAGTTACCAAAGAAGAAAAGAAAAGAATGAATTAAAAAAAAAGAAATATCATTTATTTTTAAACCAATGTACCTGCAACTGCCAGACCAAATCTCGTCTTATGACGCGAGAATACACCAGGCAAAATATTCAATTAAATTCAATAGACTTCACTCATTAAAAGATAACCATAATCTTTTTATTCCTTAAGACTCAGCATTTATTCAACAGAATCCAACGAATAATTCCTTTAATTCAATTGCTGAATCATTTTGACATAATCTTTTATAACAAAGTCTGGAACTTTAATTAAAGATTAGAACGTCGTAATATAAATAAGACTTTTCACGAAAGAAAGAAACATTTTTCTTTTCATTTCTCGGACAGAATATGTTTATTACAATTATTATTTTATTCTTGACAAAGTCAAATTAATTGGACAAAAAAAATGTATGAATTATTAGTGAAGCATTTTCATTAATCTTATATAGAGTGATTAAAAAAAGAATGATCCGAATTCACAATTAAATATTTTATGAAGGTTTTAAGCCATAACTTTTATTTTAGACAGAATATATTTATAATTCTGTCTAATAAGTTCGTCAACAATTTGAAATTTTTTCCTCCAAAACAATAAATAATATAATTCAAAGTAAAAACTATCGGTGTTTATGAACTTTCGGGGACAACTTATAATATATATTATTCATGCATATTTAATTGAAGATGATCTTGATTCTTATTTTTATGATCTTTCTTTCTACCAAGATGAGGAAAAAGGTCCACAATAAAGTTAATACTCAGACTATGGTGAGAAAGATATAAATTACCAAGATGAGGAAAAAAGTCCGAAATAAAGTTAATATTCAGATAATGGCGAAAAAAAAAACATCATAAACTATCGAAATGAGGGCAACATTCCGAAATAAAGTTTATAGTCAGATTAGAATTGAGCTTATTTAAAAGTTATTTGGTGTATTTGCACCAAAAAAATCAACCAATTTCATTAATCCATTATTCCATCATTTAGGTCACACACTAGAATCACCGATGATAACAGACGTGTATGTACTTATACAGGAATGCCCCTTTCATTGTCTGGTTTTAGAAAATAAACAGCGCCATAGAAATCTCTTTAAATGTACTTTTCTTTGAAACTCAACAACGAAATAAATTACATTTCATTAATTAAGAGACAGCCACTGTTCTTCACAATAAATTAAGTTGTCAAAAGATTTTCTTCTCAAATTTTGTAAAGCAAGATATTATTCTGGTTTAGAAATCAGGCCTGTATTATTATTATTATTATTATTATTATTATTATTATTACTATTACTATTATTATTGTTATTATTATTATTATAATTAATAATAATAATAATAATAATAATAATAATAATAGATCTCACAAAAATTACCGTATCTTTGCACATCGAGTAACCACTAGGTTTTTACCGAATTCATAGTGACAACAAGTCTCCTCATGAGTTTCCAGCAGGTTCTGCGCCATTCCAGCCAAAAGCTGTTTGGTTTAACATCTTGGGGTTTTATCCTTTTGTGTTGACTCACCTTTCATTAACAGAGTTTTTACTCTGTCAACCTCTTGTAGTAACTCCCTTAGGTTGAGTGCCAATAAGTCCCCTTTGACCCTTATTATCATTTATGGGATCTCACACCAATCATCAGTAGTTTTTACAGTCACAGTGACAACAAGTCTTCTCAGATCCAGCGGGTTTTACACCCTTCTAGTCAAACTCTGAACAGTGTAACATGTTCCTGTGTTTTCACACCTGTCATTAGAACTAATACCATTGAGAAAGGTATGAATCCTCTTATTACCATCATGATTTAAATTATTGTGTAGTTAAAAAAAAATTGGACAAAAGAACGATTATTGTTAGCATTAAATGGCCTAAAAAGGTTGATGTGCCACAAAACAAAATAATCAAACAATAAGCAAGGAATATAAAAAAGTCTCCCCCCAAAGAAAAAAACAAAAATAAAAAACAAAACAAAACAAAAAAAACATAAAAAATAAAAGGACATAAGTAGAAAACAAAAGATAAATGAAAATAATAATAATAAAAAAAACACTGACAAAAAAAGACCGAAAGACCACTCCCAAAAAAAAACACTTTAACCTTTAGATCCTAAAAAGCTGATATATCGGCCCTGGTGAACTTGAAAAAAAACCGGCAAGGCTGATATTTTGGCATTTCATGATCATCTAATTAAACAGCTCTGATTGGTCATCGAGACGCCCTCAAAGCGCACCAAGAACCCGCTAGCTAGACTTCCTAGCGCAAGACCTGTTACACGTGGGCGTCGACCTGACAGACGTCGTTGACCTGGCCCGTGATCGAAGAGGGTGGCAGCACATAGTCAGCCCAACTGGCTATACGCGCTCCGGAAAAGTGCAGGAGACGTAAGTAAGTAAATATTATATAATTTTTAATTTTGTTGGTTACTAGTCGTCTTTTTCGCACGTCGTGACTTTATATGTCTGGGTTAAAATTAAAAAAAGAAAGAATAAATAAAAAACAGATTAATATAAAATGAAAAAAAAAAAAGAAAAAAAAACACAAATCATAAAAATAAAGTAACTAAAAACCAAAAAAAAAAAAAAAAGGACACACACTCCCCCGAAAACAAGCAAAAAAAAAGAAAGAAAAAACTATATAACAAAAATATAAGAAAAAAAAAAGAAAAAAAGAAAAAATCAACAAAAATATGCGAAAAAAGCAAAACAAAAATATAAGAAAAAAAAAAAACAAACGAAAAATACAACAAAATATAAGAAAAAAAAGGCTAAACAAAAACTTAATGAAAAAAAAGAAAAATACAACAAAAATATATATAAAAAAAAGCAAAATGACAAAAAACTAATTTAAAAAAAAGAAAAAACAATATAACGAAATTTAAAAAAAAGCACTTCCCCCCAAAAAAGAAAGAAAAAGCAAACAGAAAAATATAATACAAATATAAGAAAAAAAAATCAAACTAATAAAACAAAAATAAAAGCAAAAAAAAACTAAAGAAAACAAAAGAACAATATAACAAAAACAATACCCCCCCCCCTGCTTTTTTCCTGGAAAATTATTCAACTCAGAAATTCAATTTCCATGAAATCAACATTTCCGTAGCGTCTACAGAACACAATTATTGAATTTTATTCAATTTAGCTGCCGTCAATTAATTCATATTTGCACTGAATCGATTGAATTGATATAATTTCTAGATAGGAAAAGATAATTAAATTTTCTCATCAAACAGATGGTAAATGCAAAGAATCAAAGTAAAAAAAGAGAAAAAAAAGCTAATAAAATAGAATAAATGAATAAAAACCAATTGTTTTTACTCAGAAGAGGCGTAAACGTGCAAGTTAATTTTCTCGGTTATAGTGACAGCCCTACGCATGCGCAGCCGTGATAAACACTATATTGAAATCATTATAACCTACAATAAAATTATTAGCCTAAATGTGACTCGTAACAAATAAATGTATTTGCAATAAAAGAGAGAAAAAAAAATGTATGAATTTATTATTAGAACAGACAAAAATGATTTTTAATAATGATTTTTTTTCTCTTACGATCTTAATTAAAATAGAATGTTTAATTTATGGCTTAATCAATATAGTACTGACAACTACTATCTTGCATTTATTTCTTAATAATTTCTGAGGGATGACTGCAATTTTATAACAGCGGGCCTAGGGGTAGACAGTCGAACTTCGGAATCGTAAGACTTGTGTTCGAATCTAAGTCGTTTCATTTGTGTTTATCATTAGACTAATAACCTCGGGAAATTTATGAATCCCCACATCCTCTTTATCTATGGGTTAAATAGTGTACATTGTGTTATTCAAGAAAACTACATGTGTATAAAATGATGTTTCTAAAAAAACTGATCATTTTCTTTATAAAATGACCTAAAAAAGTCGATATGCCGTAAAAAGACAAATAAAGATATATCAGTAGGTCTGATGGTTCATCGTAATAATATTTGGTTGATTTTTCAATGATTAGAATTGCTAAGAGAGGTTCAATTGGAGCAGTGATTAGGCAGTCGGACTTCGGAATCGCAATACGTGAGTTCTAATTCAAGCCGTTCCATTTACGTTCGCATTTGGACTATTACCGAATGTAAAAAGCCCGGGTAAAAGCACGTAAATATGGCCTTGTGCTAAACTTGGGTTGGTGCTCACCAAGTAAATATAATATGGTTGGAAGATATGCATAGAGGTCCCAAAATAAAGAAAGACCAAGGAAGTGAAAAGCATGAATGATAGTCAACCAGTGCACATGTCGTTTCAGTTTTATATTTTAGGCATCGTTATATTGGAAATCACGGGTCAATGTTTAAACAGAAGCGAGATAGTTGTTAGATAATGTATTAGAGATAAAAAAAGAATAATTGTGAAAGAGCAAGAGAAAGACAGAAAGAGAGTGAGAGAGAATGAGATAAAAAGAAAGAGAGAGACAGAGAGAGAAAGAGAGAGAATGAGATAGAAAGAGTAAAAGAAAGAGAGAGACAGAAAGAGAGTGAGAGAGAATGAGATAGAAAGAGTAAAAGAAAGAGAGAGACAGAGAGAGAAGGAGAGAGAAAAATGAGAAAAAGAGAGATAGAGAGACATAGATAGAAAGAGATAAAGAAACAGAAAGAGAGAGAGAGAATGAGAGAGAAAGAGTGAAAGAAAGAGAGAGACAGATATATTTATATGCGCTATGGCAGATTACAGCACTATTTAAGCTTTTGTACATGTGATTTGAAGAAGGGTTATATTTATGTGATCTATGGCAGGTTTCATTACCATTTCCGTTATCTTCCATGTGGTTTAAAGCAAGACTATACTCATGTATTCAATGGAAGTTTACACCACCATTTGAGCTATCGTACTTGTGATATTAATGATATTATAAAAAATATATGCATCATAAAAAAATCGGCTTCTTAACTTATATCGGTAAAAGATGATACTGATTAAAAAGCCAGCCACTTGACAACGGCACGTCCTGCTAGATGGGCATCTCAGAAAAAAGGGAATACGGAGAGAGAAAAACTACTGCTGAAATAGCGAGATGACTTGCCATTGAACACATAAAGGTAACCTCGAGTCAATTCAAAAGTATCAAAGTTGAAATGATGGTAACACCTGCCAACATATACATACGACTCTGTGTCAAATTACATGCACGTTAGCTAAAATAGTGATTTAACCAGCCTTTGAACACATACTTATGACCTTGCTTCAAATCACAAGTATGATAACTGAAATGATGTAACCTGCCACAAAGCACACAAATACGACCCTGTGTCAAATCACATATATGATAGCTGAAATGATGTAACCTGCCATAGAACACATATATCTGGCCTTGCTTTAAATCACATGTACGATAAATGAAATGGTGATTTAACCTGCATAGACCAGATATTATATTTACTTGGTGGGCACCAACCGAAGTTTGGCACAAGGCCATTTTTACGTGCTCTTTGCATTCGGTGATACCCTTCACCTAGATGAGATGCTCTCCCGAGTTAACGAGTCCCATCTGCCCAATGCTACTAAAGTAAAAGCAATGGTTAACTGGGATTTGAACTTGCGTAATACGATTCCAGAGCCCAAGCCTTTCCCAATGCTCCACCGTCGCTCCTTAGAATAGATAAATATGACCATGTGTCAATCCACGTTTACCATGGCTGAAATGATGGTGCAAACTGCCAAAGAGAATTTTTTTTTATGATGAAAAAAACAAAGTCTTTTCTGTTAAATAAAAATTTATTGATAATAAGGGTGTCAAAAAATTTTTTTTCTGAAAGATCGTTTGAAGTTTGACTTTTTTTGATGAAAAAACAAAGTCTTTTCTGTTAAATAGAAATTTATTGATAATAAGGGTGTCAATTTTTTTTTCTGAAATATCGTTTGAAGTTTGACTTTTTTTTGTTGAAAAAACAAAGTCTTTTCTGTTAAATAGAAATTTATTGATAATAAGGGTGTCAAAATTTTTTTTTCTGAAAGATCGTTTGAAGTTTGACTTTTTTTTATGAAAAAATAAAGTCTTTTCTGTTAAATAGAAATTTATTGATAATAAGGGTGTCAATTTTTTTTTTCTGAAAGATCGTTTGAAGTTTGACTTTTTTTGATTTTTATGATATTAATCTAACACTGTGTTATTCCCTTGTTAATTCGTCTTGAGACAAATCTGTGATAGTTATCTGTGGCATCAATTACTTTTATGTCAGAGAAAAAAAAAGGAGCATTTTCCCCCCTTTTTTTTTAGAAACGGATACAAGTAAAAAAAAACAGAACAAAACAGAACAAATCAAAACAAACAAAAAAGAAAACTTAAAACATTGTAGAACTTTATATTTATTTGGATTTTTCCCTGCATCGATATTTATTTGCGAAATGTTGTTTTCATCTTTTATTGTAATTATACCACTTATCGACCAACCCATCCTCTGGCATGAACACACACAGACACACACAGACACACACACACACACACACACACACACACACACACACACAAACACAAACACACACACACAAACACACACATACATAACCGCACATACACGCACTTGCAAACACACGCAAGCACACACACACAAACAAACACACAAACACAAACACACACACACACAAACACAAACACAAACATAGATAAGGCGCACATACACGCACCTGCAAACACACACAAATGCATACGCGTTTACAAATGCATTAACATACACTATCATACATGCACACACACAGACACACAGAGGCATGCTTATACGTATATACACACATATATACAAATATATATATATATATATATATATATATATATATACACATATATACACACACACACACACACATATATATATATTATATACATATATAAAGAGACAGACAGACAGACAAAGAGATAGGTTGATAGATGTATATGTCAATGTAAGGGTGATAAAGAAATGCCACCATTTTTTCAAGTTATATTTCAAAGATGAAAACCTTTGAAGACGGTAGTGGTACCATTAAAACGTGCAACTTTTGTGTTCCTAAATTTATTTTTGACCATAGTCACCACTATTTTCAATGCACTTTTGCCAGCGATGAATGAAGCCGTTCATTTTCCCATCCAGAATACACTTGGTCACTCACATCTCTGTCAACGACCATATCTCTTAACTACATCATTTTTATAATGCATGAACAGGTAATGATTAATGTTGATCAGTTCAATTTTTTCTGCCTTGAGGAATTCAATTTGCATCTCTGCTTCTCACACACATCCATGCTTACTTGCAGTCTCAGATCATCAATATCTGCAGCAGAGGGGATGAAATTTTCAGCCCATAAATGCATAAGTAACCTAACAATGCAATTTGCAATCCCCCCTCTGATCCATTAGAGTGGAATAAAAGAAAGAGGAGCCATTACATTTGGAACGAGCTTTGTATAACAAACATATAAATGAATTGATGAGAGAGAAAATTGAATTAAAAACATAAAATTAGCATCAATAAAAAATGTCTTCTTTTTGTTATTTCCTTAAATTAAAAACAAACAACCTTTTAATGATTTTCTGCCTTAGAAATGTCCAGAATATTTTCCTCCCTACCCTTCCCCCCTCCTGAAGCTCATCAAAGCCAGTTTTGTTGAACTTACCTGGTTGTAAAGCATTCCTTCCTGCTTTAATCCATCTTGGTCAAGTCTGTTAATCTTATTGTTCATATTACGTACAGCAGTTTGACTGTTCTGAAAAAACAAAGAAATTCTCCATTTATTATAATAATAATATAATATTATAATATTATTATTATTATTATCTTTTTTCAAATGTTCTGTACATCTTTAATTTTAATCTTTATTTTCCATGCATTTAGTGCCGTTCTTAGCAACATAACGGCCCTGACGCAAAATATGACTGGCTGCCCCTTTACCATAAAAATAGCCACTTTCACATACTGAAAGCTTTGATTAAAGACTGTATATAGATACATATACATATATAGAGAGAGACAGAGACAGATCGAGAGATGGATTGATAGATGTATATTTCAACATATAAGTGTGATAATGATTTATAATAATAATAATTTTGGTAATTTTTTGAATTCCAAAAGATCTGTGAAGCCAAAGAGCCTTGCAGGTTACATGTTACATTTACATGTTACATTTACATGTTACATTTACATGTTACCCTCTGTGGACTAAGGCTGCTAAATGGGGGAAATTGCTGGACCTAATAATATATTATGTCTCATTCAATGTGCAAGAATGGGGGACCATGTATGCCTAACTTGTTTTTTTGTTTGTTTTTTTTTGTTTTTAGACCCAGTCTTTTATTTTCTTATTTATCTAAATTCTAGTCTGAATATCGGGAATCAATTACTATAAAAATGCTATTTGAATCTGAACATCTTTTATGTCTATGATAACATAGAGGTGACTTGAGATTTCAGCCAATCCATAAAAAAATTGGAATTAGAATATGAATTATTTAAAAGAGACACATAAAAAATAAAAGAAAATAAAAGAATATTCCAAATAAACTCGCTCAATATATAGTCATCCTTGATAGAACGTTGTATTTTAAAACCTTTAAAGAAATGTTTAACAATGGGGATTAATTGACATTTTACATATAAAAATATGTGTTTGGATTAATTAGGTTTCCATAGAAACTTAGAAAAAGATTCTCAGACAAAAAAAGTCTCAATTAAAAAAGAGAAGGCAAAAATATTGCCATTTCATTTTTGACTTGGATAGCATTAAAAAGAGATATTTGATAAAAGTTTAGAATATAAAATCTTAAAACGTAAATAATGTTAATTTAAAAAAAAGTCTAAAAAGGGCGTCAATAAAAGATGACATAAAAAACAGGCACAAAATGGACGATATAAAAATTTTGCCATGCCTGGAAATTATATGTTATATAAAGCTTAGGGAAGATACAGCATAGGCAAGAGATATACCACCAGTGGCACTAGTCACATGGCGTCCAGGCCGAGTGAGTCATTGTTGTGGGCCATGTCATAGTTTAATCTCTACTCTTACCCAAACCAAAACAATACCACATATTTTTGGTATGTGTTTTACTTGTATTAGGATAAATGACTTTCTTTAATATTCTTAAACTAAATCATCTTTTAACATCGATCATAAAAATGAAATATCAAATTTTAAAATTCCATCGGGCAGCAAAGGTGGAGCATTGGTAAAAGCTCGGACTATGGAATCATATTACGCAAGTTCAAATCCAAGTTAAAACCATTAGCTGCCTTGGGCAGATGGAGCTTTTTAACTTGAATAGCTCATCTAGGTGAAGGGCAACACTGATTAGAAAAGCCAAAGAAAGAGTGTGGTCAGTAGTTAGATGTATGACCATTTAAGAATACCACTGAGTAGATGCACCCTTAGTCTTTGACTAGACAGGCATCTATACATGTGGCTGGAGACTGCTTGTGAAATTTGACTTCCCATGAGAACCGTGTGTGTTCAGTGGTTGAGCCGGCGTACTGACCTCTAGACACAAACACACACATTCCATTATTTTCCATATTTCCTATTTCTGTTGTTTTTGGCTGTTTCTCCCCAAAATATTAAATAACCCCTACAGTCTTTCTAAGTAGGCTGATCTTTAGATTTACTTCAATCATCATCATATTGTGCCACATCATCTAGAGAGGAAATGGTGGGCAGTAACCATTGCATCACATAGGTCCACATCAGGGCAAGGCACACTAAGTGGCCAGTCTGTGAGTAGCTGAGCGATAGTCTGCTCAGCAGTGCCACATGGGCACCAATATTGACTTCAATTTGTAATGGACTTTGAGTTGTAAATATTATTTACCCTGACTTTAGCTTCCAAGAAAGTTAACTCATTCTGCATTGATAATAATTCTTGTTCCTTTCGATACTTCAAAGCTCTTAATTCTTGAAGTTCCCGATTAATATTTTCTTGTTCTTTCTGTTCAGCTTTCAACAATTTATCAAATTCATCCACTCTTTCTTTTGCTGTTAATGTGCATTCACAAACAATTTGTAATTTTTTAACAAGCTCTTCATTTCTTGCCTTGACATCTTCATTCCTATATGAAAAAAAAAGAATTTTTAAATTAAGTTTAATCATATATCTATAAAAATTAATATATGTGTGTATATAAACGTTATATTTGCTGTATTGCAAAGTAGAGTGCTCAATAAAAATTAATATATATATATACATATGCTCCATAAAAGAACCCCATACAGACCCGGTCAGAGATGATCAGTTCCTAGTCCACTCTCCATGAACACATTTTCAGACTCTGTTTAAATTGCAGCTAGGATCCACACAAAATCATTCTGACTTTCTGAATTCAAGTGTCACATATTTTAGTTTGCGAATTTTTAAAAAAATTAGGAAACAAAAAAAAAACTTAAGACTAAAAAAAGAAAAAAATAATTATAATAAATCTAATGGAGGAGACTCTGACAAATTTGTTATTAAGAAGAAGAATACTAATTATAATAAATCTAATCTGAAGTACATACATTCTTGCAACCAAACACACACTCACAGAAGCACAATATGCAGACCATATTATGTTTTTTAAAAATAAGGTGAGGTAAAAAACGTTCATATATATATATATATATATATATATATATATATCGTAAACAAGCCAGATTAAACATAATTGATGTGTTCAATCTGCTCTCTTTTAAATAAATCCTTTCTAGTTTTCTGATTTTTGACCTGATA
>JAUZSX010299822.1:0-13192 GCA_034780655.1 Idiosepius hallami | reverse complement strand
CCATTTGCACATTAGGGCAGGTTGATTTGCAACTTTTTTTTTAGAAAATCAACAAGGCACTGGTGATGATAGTTGGGGTTTGATATGTTGAGAACTCATAGCAAAAATTAAATTCATATCTTAAAAAGAAAATTGAGCATTTTATTTTTAAAATTGTACGAAAAAATGCTCAGAAATGACAGAGACAAAAAAACACTAATACTTCCAGAGATTTCTAGACTAAAGATATTTGATATATAACTAGGGCTATGACAATATACTTTTATTAAAGAATATTCTTGTATCAGCTCTACTTCTAACTTGACTATTTTGTTATTTTACCATTTCTTTTAATTCCATACTAGATAACTGCAGAAATAAAAGAAATGGTAAAAATGCAAAAGAGTCAAGTTTGTGACAAGAATATTCTTTGGTAAAAGTATATTGTCACGGCTCTAGTAATAACTGGAATATTTTTATATTTGTTTCTTTGAGCAAAGTTTTTTAAAAAAAATAATTGCATTATGATAAAAAAAACAACTTTCAAAGGCATCATGCGAACATTACTAATTTTGTTTTTTTTTTTATCATAAACTAATAAATAAAAACAATAATTTGTCTGAATATAAAAAAAGGTTGGTGAAAAATACAAACAAAATAAATAAAAATATCTGTTATTCACCTGAGTTAAGAAATCTCAGAACGTCCAACGTTGGAATTGTCAAGACACAAATACAGCACTGTGCCTTGCACTCTTTTGCCAACCATGTACATGATCATATAAGCCAGCAAACTATTATTATTATTATTATAGGTACAATCAAGTAAAAGTTAAGACTTACTGATGCTGATGAGAGACCTGTCAAAATTCTATGGGGAATAACACTATTAATAAGAATAACAATATTGTAGAAAAAAGAGGGGGGAAAAAAAATAAAAAGAAAAGAAAAAAAGTATATTTTTTATATAATTTTTTTTTTAGGAAATTAACCAAATATGATTTAAATATTCTATTTTGAAACTTTTATATCTTTTAATTACAAAGTCATATTATAGTATACGATTACCTGTTCGCTGTTTCCCATTGATGTCCCCACTTGTTCATGGGTTAGGCTTTTAACCCTATCCTATTCTACGCCAGTATTTAATGAGATAAAAATGATTGCATGGTAAACCAGGTTATTGTAGGTCATAGAAACTAAAAGTGCTTTTCAAAACGCATCTCTGTATTTACCTTTTATTTATAGAAAATGCTATGTGATATTATTTTACTCAACATGCATTTATTGAAATATTGTTGCAGTTAAAATCATAATGTGTTTACATTATCATTACTACATTAATGAAATACAGGGTGATCCAAAAAGATGCATAGCCAAGTTTTATTCCTCAAAGATAATGTATACCAGGGAAATCCACAAACAAGTGAGGAACTGAAAACTGTCATCACATCAAAAATAAAAGCCATCCCAAAAGAGGAGTGTGTAAAAGTGATTGACAACTTTGCCAGACGAGTAAAGGTTTGCTTGCAACAAAATGGTGGACATTTGGAACACATCTTGAGAAAGCCATAAGTTTACTAATAATTGACAGGAAAAGCTGAAACTCTGATGAATGATTATTCATAAACTGAATAATGTGTGGTTGTAATTTGAAATAAATAGCTTTTTAATCAAAGTCACAATTGAATTTTTTATGGGTACGCATCTTTTTGGGTCACCCTGTACATAACTGCATATAATATTACTACATTGTAACTGCATATAATATTGTTACTGCATAAAGAAGTAAGTGTCTTTAGAAAGCATTTAGTACTGTAGATAATCTCATAGATTAGAGGTTTTAAAACTGCATCCAATATTGCAGGGTTTTTTGGTATTTGCAGGGGTCAGGGTAAAGAACATAAATCTTACATATAGTGGTATAAGATTTACCCTTTCTTAATCTGTTAACTTTGAAAATTCAATAAAAGCTCTCAAAATATCTATTCTCGTGGATCTGAAGTCAACAATCTAATTTTAGACTGTTCTAATAGTTCTAGACTTCTGTCTTCTAACAATACTCACATTCACATACAGTTGCTGTTGTAAAAAAAAAACGAACATTTTTCAAAATGAAAACATAATTCAAAATATAAAACAATTGTTAGATTAAATTAATTGTCTACACAAAAAAAAAAATAAACTTTCAACTCCTTTAAAAATCTTAAATTTATTTTTAAATTTCAAATTTTATTAAAAAATTATTTTTTTTTAGATAGAACTTAGGCAAAGCATCAAACTGATCTAAAATTTACAAACTTTTTGCGTTTTTCTGTTGGTAAAGTTATCAACAACACTAAAGAAATTCAGTCCATTGCAAGTTCATATTCACTCTCTATGAAAGAGCATTGCTGATCAAAGGTAGTTCTTTATAAGCTTCAGTTTAGAGAAAGAGCACTCACACTTGGCAATGCCAATAGCTTGAGTAAAGAAACAGTACAACAAGATAAGGGACAGAATCCCCAAGGTGGTCTCTTAGCCTGGACTTTTGTGTAAAACTATTCAAGAGTTTATTATTTGATATGAAACAGGAATATTTAACTTAGAATATTTATTTTCATTTGACATTAAACAAATGCAAAAGTTGAAAAATCCTTTTGAAAAACAGTCTTATTAAACAGATAAAATATAAAAACATATTACAACCATAAAAAATCCTTTTCATTTAAAATTCAGATTTTTTATTAGCTTTTTATTTTTTATTTTTTTCTATTTTTACCCCCACAAAATTCTGCCCCTTTGACAAGTGCCAACCAGGGCAGATCAACCCTCTCTTTGCCTTACACTGCTTTAGTAAATATAAGAACAAAGCAAAAATAACATTAATAATTGTGATTTGTCATAAAAGACTTTTTCTTTATAAATATTAATTAAAGTGAAATTACAAATCTGCATTAAGGTTTTCAATATCAAATTAAAGTTTGTTTTTTTATGAAAAAAAAGTTGGTTTTGCTTAGAAAACATAAAAAAATCAAATACTGAATAAAAATAAAATAAAGAAAAATTGTAAATATTTGAATTAAATATTTTATAATCCATCACATGACAAAAGTGAAGAAATGATAAAATGAATTCTATAAAAATATCAATAAAATTGTTTTTTGTTTTTTTTAAACATTTTTGGACTTAAGATAAAAAAAAATCAAAGAATTTCATGTAAGTGACTATTTTTGTAAAGAAATTGTAAAAAAAAAAAAAGAATTTTCCAAATCGAGATAAACAACCTTCTAAGCATCTTTTATAGACAAAAAAAAGTTTATATTCAATAAAAAAGCCTAACAAAGCCTAATTTAAATTTTTACATTTAATTTCATATTTGAATCTTCACTTTTCTAGGGTAAGACTAGTGACTTTGAAGAAATGATAGCTGGTAATAATTACCCCCTCAAAAATCAATTTTTTTATGAATGAAATACACAAGTACTATTTTAAGTATTTAACTTTAAATGAAATGGTTCATAAAATTATTGAATGCACTTCTTAAGAATTTAAAGAAAACTTTAAAAAAAAATCATCTCAATATAAAAATGATTCTCAAACACATAATAAAATATAGACTAAAGAAATTTTAAGTAAATCTAATGAAAATCAAAAAGGTTTCTATAAATCCAAAGAAAGAATAACAAGATTACCTGAAACAGGTAGGAAAGGTTTTTCTATAGTGATTTCTAAATAAGCTTATGGAATAATGAAACCATAGTTGTCTTTGAGAGTTAGTCTAAATTAACAATGGTAAAGAAACTGAGATTTCTATAAGAATAAATATCAAATAGAATAAAGAATAAATGTAAAAATAACAAGATGGAGATTTAATCAGTAAATACTAATAAAGAAACTTATATAGCATCAATAAAATTGAAATGAATATTTACAGAAATATAATGAAAGTTAAAGTTCTGCCATTTTCAAAGCAGGTCAGATTGTTATTTGAATTTTCATGAAATAGTCACGCAGAGAAGATGTAAATCTAAACTTGGTATTTTTGCACCAATTGATTATGGCTTAAGATTTTTGGTTTTTCTTATTTTCTGCTTAAGTTGTTTAAGATTATTTTAGCCAGAAAAGAGGATATCTTATATGGGTCTTCAAGGTATCATTAGTGAAACAACCAAGACAAAACTAAGATGAATAATTGAATTGATTTTTAAAATATTACTTTGGTTAGTAAAAATTGGAAATGGTTGAATTTCATTGCTGAAGTTTCAGTATTGAATAGTTTAATATAAAACTTAGTTTAATGATAAAAACACTTTTTTTTAGTAAAGCATTTTGTGAATGTTAGTTAAGAAATCATGCAAATCTAGCAAGATTGGTTGAGGTTTTATATGAAAGGAAAAAAAAGGGCTGGGAAGCCATGCAGGTGGCTTAAAAATATGGGTCCTCTTCCTGAAATGGTGTGAAAGATGCTCAATATGCGGAGCATAGCATAGAATATCTCTTTAAAAAGAAAGGAACAACTAAACTATTGTTTGCAAGACAAACTTCTTTTAGGTTCAAAGATAGTAATGACCTGTGAGAAGAGCAGATGACTAATTTCATTTAGTCTGAACTGAGAAATGCGTACTTTCACACCACCAAACAAAATCTGGAAGAGAGGGCAAAAAATTAAAGAAAAACAAAAAACAAAAACAAAATAAAAATGAAAAAAAATTATAAAAATCTTTTTTTAAATCAACAAAAGAGAAAAATAAAAATTTGAAATAAATAATATACATACAGTGGTTTTAAAGACTTAATGACCAAGAAAAAAAAAAGGACGGGGATATTATAGGGGTTGAATAAAATGAAGACAACAGAATATATTTCCACTATCAAGGCAAATGAATAACAATGTATATTTTATAACCTACTTTAATAGAAAGAGACAGAATAGCCGAGTTCTAATAACATTTTCAGAAAGTAGTTACAAGATCCTCCAACTCAAACCATTCAGATTTCAGAAGTTCCTCACAATAACTAAAGTGAATATAAAACAAATTAAAAAAAAAAAAAAAACTCTGCAGAAAGTCTTTGATAGCTTTATTCATTAGCTCGAGTTAAACTCTGATTTTGGAACCCATTAATTGAACTCCTTTGTTCGAGCTTGTCATAAAACATCTTGGATCCAGATTAAATGTTTTAATAAAAATAACAATATATCATTTTATGTTATATGAAAGGCTTTTTAGAAAACTACAATTGACAATGAGACTAGACATAATATCTAAAATTCAAGAACAAATATTTTCTTAGTGACATGTTTTTATCAGTATCTAATTATGACAAAAGCCAAGTTGTATTTACAGAAAGGGTTACACTAACTTTCAGGTATCCTTGATATATTCATTTTAATATAAGAGTAATTGTTTTTACTTATTTAATTTTGTAATTAGCAAAAAGAATTTAAAGAGAAAAGAGTTGGTTTCAAAAAGCCTAAAATTGTAAATAACATAAATAAAAATTAAAAGTGTAAAAAAAACAAAAAAAACAACTAAGTTAGAATAAGTTGTCTTGACCTTTTGAAATATTTAACCAAAATAATGATTTTGGTTAAATTTAATAAATAGAACAATTAGCAAATTGTAATTAAGAAACCTGACATTAATAAGAAAAAATAACAAGTTATCATTATTAAAGGTATACTAACCTTTAATTAGAAAAAAAATAAATATGTGAAAAAGTAAATATGAGTGAACAATAAAAAGCTAAACTTATGGAGATAATAAAAAGGAAAAATTTTCAAAGTAAATAAAATGATAAAACTTTATTTCAATATATATGTGTGTGTGTGTGTGTCTGTGTGTATGTATGAAAACTATAGAAGTTCTTTACTCAGTTTTCACCATTGAATTTATCAAGAACATCATTAAAAGTAAAAGTAAAGCTTCAACTGAATTCAATTGCAACAATGCAATTTACTTTTAATGGAATTCTTATGATCCTAATAATGAAATCTAGAGAAATAAATATTAGCATGAAAATATCTTAAATTTCTCTTACAAATCCTCTCATTTGTATTTCATAATACAGAGTCAATAAATTATCATTTTATACAAAGATAAAAACAGAAGCATATGTGTAGCTTTGTTCCATTTCTAATTGAAATAATTGCATAGTAATTCTTAAAAAGTTTTGAATCTGACATAATTGTCTTTCAAAGGAAAACATTTTGAAAATAAATTTACAGGTTTCATGATCAAATTTCATTTATTATTATCATGTTTGCTACTTAATTTGAAACAAATTGAATCATTATTTTGACATATAGTATTTTATTTTGACAAATAGTTATAAAATTATATTAAGATTTGATTTTCAAAAACAAATATTAGTGACATGTTGATTGATTTTTACAAGAGTAAATAAATAATGCACATAATTGAATGTTTATTTTGATAAATTAAAGTTTTCTATCAAAAGATATTCCATGTTATAAAATCTTAAAACAAAAACTAGAATAATAGATATGTCAAAAGCACTAGAAGTAGTTCTTCAGCAAACATATTTTTAAAGCTAATTTAAATATAAAGATGTATATTTATATATATATGATTACTATATCTACATATTTCCCACAAAAAAGAAAATATAAAATAAAAAGTAAAAGAAACTAAGCCATTATCAAACTTTTATAAAGGAATTGAACATGACAAAAATATATCTTTTAATTTAGTTATTTTAACCTGGCTTCACATATGAGATATATTACTTTTGGTCCAAATAAAAAAAAATCATTTTAGGCTGATAGAAAACAAAGCGGGTATTTGTGTATTTTCGCACACATGGGTGTTCATACGCAGTTTGAACTAACTATCACTAAATATGGCACCCATGGGTGTTCATATGTTGTTTGAACTAACTATCACTAAATATGGCACCCATGGGTGTTCATATGCAGTTTGAACTAACTATTACTAAATATGGCACCCATGGGTGTTCATATGCAGTATTACCAAAAATTATTTACTGAAGCAGTTTTTGAAATTTCAAAATCTTATTCGATGTTTTAATGCCTAGAAAAAATTACATTTTCATCTTAGCCAGTGTTTATAAAATATTTCCCCTCTCAACCAAAATCTCTTGTCATTTAGTTTGTTATTATTGCTTATTTTTTTTATTAGTGATAAAGATTTGTACTAAACATTAATTTCTTCACTAACATTTTTATAATGTCAATAGTTTAAAGACTGATTAGAAAACTTGTATTTTCTAACAGGGTATCAGGGTTTCTTAAACTATGAGTCACTTAGCAAAATCTTGGGGTCGCAAGATTTTAACAAAGTTGAGAGAGTTCTTATAATAATAGTTTTTATTGGTTCGGAAATTAGTTTCTGCACGAGTGATATATTTTTAACAAATAATTTTTATCATTTAATAAATCTTTTAAAATCTAAATCTACAAGTTTACATTCTCATCAAATAAACATATGTTTCATTTACAAATGCATCGTAACCATAACCAGCTGATGACTTCCTCTCTTTTCCTGATTTATAATTATAATAAATACAATTTTACAACAATTGTGCGATTTTTCATCTTACATTTTTGTATGTTCTGAATGTATAGTTAACTAAATATTTAATAATAAATAATGGTGTCGTAATCTTGGTAGTTTAAAAAGCAGATTAGCATCAGGAGTACAACTCATATACCATCATAGTGAATCTATAGAGAATTAGCAGAGATTAATTATTACTTATAGAATTGTATATATTATATTCGTTCTGTTATTAAACATGTATTTGTATAGATTTTATTCATCATCACACTTATAATATTAAATTAACATGAATGACATCAAAATTTGACAAGTCTGTAAAAGGGAGGTAACTTTAAATGGATTTTTTTGAAATCAAGATTTATTCCCCTTGTCTAGTATTTAAATTGTATCCATAAATATTATTAAAGCGAGTTCCTTCCCTTCTCATATATGAATGAAACTATGTGTGTGAGTTCGTTCCCTCTGGATTCTGAAACGGCTAAGTCAATTTTCTTGTAAGTTCACATAGTTCTACCTTAAATATGTGAGAATTTTCTTAGATAGGTGTTATTTTGAATACCGCCCATAATTATTGAAAAAAATCAGCTTCTAGAAGAGAAAAACTACAAAAAATAGCTATTAGGAATATTTAACTATGTCGTGATCCAGTCAGTCGAACATTTTCTTTACGGAGATAATAAAACATAGCAATATTTTTTTTTCAAGTCAAACCTATTTCTTAAGAAACAGGTTTTGATGTTAATTTTTACAAAAGATCAAAGTGTCATATCTAACACTTTAACCTAGAGACCAAGTTAGGCTTAAAGCTAGTTTTACGTTCTCATTATATTACATCCCTGGACTTATGTGAGTCATATATACATACATTAGTTTTTATATAATTTTCATATTTCATATTTCCTATAGACAAAAAATAGCATGCTATGCTCTCTTCTCAGCTAATGATGTCAAAACTAATTTCTATTATTATTTAGAAAATTTTGTTTAGAATAGATAAAATGTTACCAACTTCTGTCACTCGACTCTAAAAACAGCTATAAATAATAAGATTGTGGTTTTGATAGTTGTTTTCTAATGGAATACTTCCGACAACTTTCAATCTCAAGTGGTTCTGGTTCCATTGTCTTCAACACCCAAATCTTTGTT
The DNA here is from genome assembly GCA_034780655.1 of Idiosepius hallami. NCBI lineage: Eukaryota > Metazoa > Mollusca > Cephalopoda > Idiosepiidae > Idiosepius > Idiosepius hallami. The sequence goes on along the minus strand of JAUZSX010299822.1, from coordinate 4,545 downwards.
TTAACTAAGAGGCATGATGGGATATCTCTAAGAATAATTCACTAATTACATTACTAAAACAACCATTTCAGATGACCAAAGTAAAAAATGACAATTAAGAATTAGTTTATCCATGCTTTTGCAGAACAAGCAAATAGAGAAATTAGGCCGAACCCTAAACCCTAACTCTAGCCAATCAAATTGCTGTCTTACAACCGGTGCAAAGTCCCTGAGCAAAAAAAAAAAATATTTCTCTATTTGCTTGTTCTGCAAAAGTGCCAGTTTATCTATATTTATAAAGTATATTCAAAACTCAAGCTGACACTTTGCATACAAGAGGGTGGTTACCTTATATAATGAACCTTTTAAATCAAGAAACACTTTTTTTCTTTCTATTGTCACAACCCTTTTTCTTTTATTTTCTTATTTAAACTCTTATTTGTAATAGGTAACCTCTTTGCAATTTTAGGCAGTGAGAATGGAGCATATAAAACCTGGCTTTTAAAGGGAGGTTATATCTACATAGATGAGCACACACACCCAAATTAAAAACAAGGCCAGTTTTTACCTGCTCATTTAATCCCTGGCCTTTTGTAATTGAATGAGGCCTGTTAACTCAATGAAACTCATCCAGGTGATGGTTAACACTTATTACAAAAGTTCAGGGATATAATTAGCACATAAAATTGACCTTTGGAGTTTGTGCTAGAACAAGTAGATATATGTACCCTCTTCCTCAATTTGACATGGGATCATGACTGGGGACATTTTAATGCTATTTGCAAACTTTTATTAAAGATGCTTTTGTATTGTTAGTTGCACGCACAAGCAAGAAATTGATAGTCACCAAATTCTGTCAACAGCTGATGAGCCACATGAATCAATCTTCAATCTATTTATAGATAATGGCAGGAGGAGGGACCCAGTTTTAATTCAAGGGAGAAGAAAGAAAGGACTGAACTTGTATGGGTCAGTTTACTTGCAGAACAAGTCACTCTCGTCCAAAGATCTGTATACAAACTCACATAAAACAAAACCCTATAATATACAATGAGACAGAGAAAGACAAAAAGGGAGAGAGACAGACAGAGAGAAAGCGACAGAATGAAAAGGAGAGAGACAGACAGACAGAATGAAAAGGAGAGAGACAGACAGACAGAATGAAAAAGAGAGAGACAGACAGACAGAATGAAAAAGAGAGAGACAGACAGACAGACAGAATTAAAAGGAGAGAGACAGACAGACAGAATGAAAAGGAGAGAGACAGACAGACAAAATGAAAAGGAGACAGACAGACAGAAAGCGACAGACAAATAGAAAGAGAGACAGACAGACAGAAAGCGACAGACAAATAGAAAGAGAGACAGACAGAAAGCGACAGACAGACAGAAAGGGGGGGAGACATACAGACAGACAGAAAGGGAGACAGACAGAAAGGAAGGAAGAGAGACAGATAGAAAGGGAGAGAGACAGATAGAAAGGGAGAGAGACAGACAGAAAGGGAGAGAGACAGACAGAAAGGGAGAGAGACAGACAGACAGAATGAAAAGGAGACAGACAGACAGAAAGCGACAAACAGACAAAAAGAGGGAGAGACAGAAAGGGGGGGAGACATACAGACAGACAGAAAGGGAGAGAGACAGACAGAAAGGAAGAGAGACAGACAGAAAGGGAGAGAGACAGACAGAAAGGGAGAGAGACAGACAGAAAGGGAGAGAGACAGACACAAAGGGAGAGAGACAGACACAAAGGGAGAGAGACAGACAGAAAGGGAGAGAGACAGACAGACAGAATGAAAAGGAGAGAGAGAGAGACAGAATGAAAAGGAGAGAGAGAGAGACAGAATGAAAAGGAGAGAGAGAGAGATACAAACAACACAAAATAAAGATATATTAAATTAATATTTGGTTAATGGGTGTGAATACTGAACGCAATCCCTTATTTGCAAAGACCGTTTCTATTTATTAAGTAAAATTGATAAACAACACAAGAAAAAAAAAAACAAAAAAAAAAAGAAAAAAAAAGAAAAACTTGATAATTAAACATAGCAAAATCTTAAAACATTTTGGATTAAAACAGGTTCTTTACTCAATTTGGTTTCTTTAAACAGGAATGTAAAAAAAGTAGTTACATTAACAAAAAGCTAGTTTTACAAAAAAAAAAAAAGCAATCAAAAGGTTTCAGGACTAAAACCATGAATGGAGTTCTAAAGAGTGAAGACAAAAAAGATTTTCAATGTAGAAAAGCACAAAAAAGATTTTCAATGTAAAAATGCTCAAAATGTAATTTTTTTACTATAGAAAATTAAAAGAAATAATTTTTCAATGTAAAAAAAAATGCAAGAAATGATTTTTAATGTAGAAATGCTCAAGAAATTATTTTTACTATATATATATATATGATGTAATGCATTAATACAATGCATAACATTTTAATTTTTACATAACTTAACTGGAGGAGCAGTTTGATATATTTATTTTTCTTTTTGTTTTGTTTGTTTCTTATTGGTTTTTGTGGCATATCAAACTTTTTTCAGATTGAAATTAATTAAATTTAATGTATGAGGCCAAAAACAAAAAATACCCTCTTGAACTTGCTTTCTTTTAATACCTATTTTAAACCAAGTCTTTGACGAGAATAATAAATTTTAATGTTAAATAAATAAAATGAAGGTTTGTTTTTATTGTTTTATTTTCTTCTGAATTTAAATATCCGTAAAATTAGATAACAAAAATTCAGACTATTTTCATAAGTAAGATTTAAACAACCATTAAAAACATTGTTTGGTTTAAACACAATTTTAAATAGAAATAAAAACATTTTTTGAAAGACAAAGGAAATAAATTAGTTATGAATACAAAGCTTTATTAGGCATGAAATTAATTGTTATTGAAGAATGAGGAAAGCATTATTATTATTAATATGAATTCTCACACAGGCCACGAGCAGCAGCAGCAGCAGCACTACCATGCTTGTTTGTTTGTTTTGTGTTTAATGGCATATCAACCTTTTTAGGTCATTTAATGCCGAGAACAATTACTTATGATAATCATTATTTTTATACACTCAGTTTTTTGGGTTTTTTTTTTATAAACAAGTTGCAATATTTAATCCATAGCTGGAGGGAAGATAGGGATTCATACCTTTCCCAAGGGTATTAGTTGACATGTCAACGTAGACGAACAACTTGGATTCGAACCCACACACTAGAGTTTCGAAGTCTGATTGCCTATTCACTGGGCCACGTCGACCGCCCCACCACGCTCATGACTGGTGGTTTTCACTGGAGTCAGTGTGACAACAAGTCTCTTTGCGATTCTTCAGCAGAATCCACTCCATCCCAGTCAAAGGCTTTATGGATTCCACGTCTCTGTAGGTTTTCATCCTTTTATATCCAGCTCTCACACCCAGGATCAGCAGAATCTAGATTCAGCCAACACATGCTGGGAGTGCTGGTTTCCTCTAAAGGAAGAGTGACAACAAGTCTCTTCTACCACTTCAGTACCCCCATGTGCAGTTGGCGACTGCAAGAAGCTCTCCTCCTTAATCATTCTTTTTTTTTTTTTTTCTTCGCCAGTTCTTTTTCTATTTGGTTGGGTTCAATTTTCATGCTCCAATACTTTCCTGATTATGTCAGCAGTCAGTCCTCATTATTATTATTATTATTATTATTATTATTTAATTAATGTTTTTGTTTTAATTATAATCAAAATTCCTCTAGAGTTTGTAATGCCATATCCATTCGTTAATGTTCTTGTGGTTGTTTGTTATTGTTTGTTGGATCGTGACTCACTCACGAAGAGGAGGGGGGAGAACTTGAAATGGAACAAGAAGCACGTGCAATAATTGATTGAACAAACAAACACACTAGGATGGAAGGTTCCCTGCCACCGGGGGGGGGGGCGTGTGCCCACCATACCAACCATTGGTGAGTGAGTGGTAGTACTGGTGCCTGGTTCCCACCTAAAAAGAACACAACTCCGACCATCTAACTAACTAAAAAACATAAAAGTAAAGGAAGCAAGAAGCAAAGAAAGACCTAAGAAGCAGTCAGTACGAACTCCAACTCCAATTTCCAATTCCACTATAGGAATTATCATTAATCGTTTTGGTGCATGTGAAAGTGGAAGTGTGTGTATAAGAGAAACTAAGTGTAATCACGTGTGTGAGTAGTGTGTGTGATGTGTGGCACTGTAGTATATGCGTGTGTGTCTATAGGAGTTAGTGTGCTTTGAGCTGTGTGCCACGGTGCACGGTGCACGGATGGAGGCTCTGTAAAAAATATGCACATAAACCAAAACCACACAGACACAGTCATTAACTCGTAACATTTATTCACACAAATACGTAATCTCCACGTCGCACCTGTGTGTGGCGTTGTAGTGACACTAATAGTGTGACTGTGACACAAATACACACTGACACAGTACAGTACACATAATAGTACACAAACACAGTTTATGTCTATACTTTTTAATATATATATATATATATATTTGAATAAATGTTTGGAGGTACAGAATTTATATAAAGTTTTAAATAGAAGGAACAAATTTGACCTCGAGG
>JAUZSX010299813.1:0-13194 GCA_034780655.1 Idiosepius hallami | reverse complement strand
CATTTTTACGTGCTCTTACCCGGGCTTTTTACATTCAATGATACCCTTCACCTAGATGAGCTGCTCTCCCGAGTTAATGAGCTCCATCTGTCCGAGGCAGCTGAAGTGAAAGTAATGGTTTTGACTGGGACTTGAACTCGTGTCATACGATTCCAGAGCCCGAGCTTTTACCAATGCTCCACCATCACTGCCTAATAATAGATATGCCCTGACGAAGGAACATTCCAAAATGCATTGGCATTAACTATGTTTTTGTTTTTTTTTTCAATAATTTTTCAATAATATATTTATATATATTTATTCTTTGAAATGAAAATATATACTTTTTAATTAAACATTACATATAACCTTTGAAACAAATTTTTCTGCAATAGATTCAATTTACATATAAAACAACATAACAACCTATACGACAAATCTAAGATTATATTCAACATCAAATAGTTTTCCCTACCAGATGTATTATTGGTAGACTATTTCGTATGTGGGGTATTTGAATAGACAGGTTTTCAGTGTTGGTACTAAAGCTATGAAATAAAATTAAAGTTAATACCACACATAAAAAAAATTATATTTAACATCAAATAGTTTTCCCTACCAGATGTATTATTGGTTGACTATTTCGTATGTGGGTTATTTGAATAGACAGGTTTTCAGTGTTGGTAGTAAAGCTATGAAAAAAAAATTAAAGTTAATACCACACATAAAAAAGAGAGTACCACTAATATGTCTAGTAGTGAAAACTACATAAAAATATATATCTCAAAACAAATAAGTTTAAATAACTAAAGAATGCTATTGTATATTCTTTGGCCTTTTATTTGGTTATTTCAAGCAATCTGATATGTCCATTTATTTTCTGTTTGGTGAAAGTAGGATTTCATTTCACATAAATGACAATAAATCAGAAAAAGTCATAATCTATTCTAATCTCTATATCTAACAACCAGACAATGAGAGATCAAACTGCCATTTTAAAAATATTATCATTTTATCATTTTACTGGTTATCAAAGAGAGAGAAAAACAAAAAACTAAACATTCAAGAAAACAAAGTGTTTATTCAACTTTCAAAAACAATTTTGTGGCCATAAATTAATCTGCTGCTGGACAAAAAAATACATATTTTGACAGTTGGAATGATTCATTTTTTTTTCAACTCTCTATCTGAAAACAAAATCTTTGAAATGAAAATATAGATTTTTAATTAAACACTACATATAACCTTTGAAACAGATTTTTTATTTTAAAAAAATTGTTTGTTTTTTTTCCTGCAAAAGGTTCATTTTACATTTGAAAAAAAATAACAGCATGACAACCTATCCCACTAATCTGGGCTAATACAAAATCTCGATAGTTATAATTTCATAATAATAGATTTGCAGAGTAAAATTTCCGACTTATATACAGGTTTTCCTAACTGACTAGTAACAGGAGAAGACTCGATTATAACTATATCTCAATGAGAATTTTCTCTATATACAAGGTTAAAACTCAAATTTAGGAATCATAATATACAAATTCAATACCTTTGGATAATTAAGAATCTCTTTCTATCCAGATTTGAGCCAAATTGTGTGTGTATGTATGTAGTGCGTGTAAGTTGTATTCTTTGTGTTTTGTGGACCAAAGAAGCTGGTGTTAATGAACAAATAAAGTGCTCAAAGTAGACCTATGATTTATTTATTAGGGTACAGAACTTCTTTAATAAATAAATAAATATATATATATATATATATATATATATATATATATATATATTCATATATATAATATATATAATAAAAAATATCTATATTGCTTATATTTATAGTTAGAGTGCTCAATATCAGTGATAAAGTATGTATATTATGTAAACGTAGACATAAAGTCAACAGCCTTGAGTGACTGTCAGTTTATTTACATTAATTTTTATAGAGTAAGCGAGAAACTAACAGTCACTGAAGGCTGTTGACACTGTATCTACGCTTATCTACAGTTACGTTTTACAGAAAACACTAGTGATTATATCTATTTGAATGAAAGATAAATAGAGATATAGAAAGATAGAGATATAGATACAGAATAGATAAGTGTGAAACAGGCAAAAATTGAGTAAGAAGAAAACAAAAAAAAAATAATTACACTTAACCCTTTTGACCCTAAAGGCCCAATATATCGGCCTTAGAAACTTACGACAAAAAAGACACATTGATATTTCGACTCTAGCATGGTTCTTTAGTAGAAAGTCTCTGAGTGACTACTTGGTAATATTGCTAAGTCAGGATCCAAAGATTGAAGTTGAAATCACGTTGTACGTGTGTCTTCTTTTGCCTTAAGTCGCCAGGGCCGATATATCGGTTCTTTAGGGTTTAAAGGGTTAAGTAGACTTGAACTTGGTTAAGGGAAGCCAGTCTCACCAACGAACACCACTTGTAGGCGATTGACACACAAATCTCTTTTTCTCCTTGCGCGTCTTCCGAGAAGAATTTTCCCGCCTCTCTTCAGACACGTGACTCACCTGCTGAACGAAATTCTTCCAGTCTCGTCAAAAATTCATCTTGACTTTCCTCTCACTCCATGTCTCCCCCCCCCCAAACCATCCACTTGTCAGGTCCCTGAATAAAACAGAACTGGGCTCTATTGTTTCCTCCCTTTTCCTCTGTCACGGAATAGAACGCTCTGCCTGTGCTCCTGTCGTCGGCGCAGAACGGGACCAGGAATAAGAAGTGGGGACAGACTTTCGTGTCGGGCTAGGGAAGGAATGGGTGGGAGGCATTCGATGCTGATGAGAAATTCTGCAAATTCCATTGTGCAAAAGAAATGCTTAGGAAGGGAGAGGGGGTCTGTTTTGAACTCTGCATCGTGGGTTAGGGATGTTGTTGTTGTTGTTGTTGTTGTGTCTGGAATTGGAAATTGACATGCGTTGCTCATTCTTTGTTTTGGAATCTCGTTTCTTTTATTCATTCCTTGACATTCTATCAAATACTGTCTCTCTCTCTCCCTCTCTCACATACTCTCTCTATCTCTCACATACTCTCTCTTTCACTCTCTCTCTCACACACACTCTCTCTCTTTCACTCTCTCTCTCACACACACACTCTCTCTCTAACACACTCTTTCCCTCACTCTCTCTTTCAATCTCTTTCTCACTCACTCTCTCTTTCAATCTCTTTCTCACTCTCTCTCTCTTTCAATCTCTTTCTCACTCTCTCTCTCTTTCAACCTCTTTCTCACTCTCTCTCTCTTTCAATCTCTTTTTCACTCTCTCTCTCTTGCATGCCCTCTCTTTCACTCTCTCTCACACACTCTCTCTCTCACACACACTCTCTCTCTCAAACTCTCTCTCTCACACACACACTCTCTCTCTCAAACTCTCTCTCAAACACACTCTCTCCTTCACTCTCTTTCACTCTCACACACACACACACACACACTCTTTCACTCTCTCTCTCACACATTCTCAGTCTTTCACACTCTCTCTCTCTCTCTCTCACACTCTCTCTCTTTCTCTCTCACATCCTCTCTTTATCTCTATCTTGCTCTCTCCATCTTAATAATAATATAGAGAGAGAGATGATAATAATATCATCTCTCTCTCTTTATCTCTTTCTTAGTCTCTCTCTTTCTCTCTCTATCTCTGTTTTTATCTCTCTCTCTTAATCTATCTCTCTCTCTATCTTTCTCTTAATCTTTCTCTATCTCTCTCTCTCTCTTTCTTTCTCTTTATCTCTCCGTTTACCTCACTCCCTCTCTTTATCTCCATCTCTTGTCCTCTCTTTAACTCTCTCTCGCTTTGTCTCTCTCTCTCTCTTTATCTCTCCGTCTTAATCTCCCTCTCTCTCCCTCTATATCTTTATATCTCTTTTTCCGTTTATCTCTTTATCTCTCTCTATATATATATATATATATATCCTTCTATCTATATCTTTATCTCTCTCTTTCTCTCCCCTTTCTCTTCTCCCCTCGCTCTCTTTATCTATCTCTCTTCCCCTCTTCCTCTCTCTCCCTCTCACACACACAGTCTCTCCCCCCTCTTCTCTCCCCCCTACCCTTTCCTAACATAAACCTGTCTGTCTGTACCTTCTGTTGCATCCCACCTGTCATCTAATAAAAAGTCCACAAACCAGCCATCTTTCTTTCTCTCTCCCAAATTCCCAATCAATGTGTCATTCCCGCGCATTTGCCACACAAAATCTTGCCCTTTTTTATTTTTAGTCGAAGAATTTCGTCGCTTTTTCTTAGCCAGACCAAATTCCCCTTTGAGAAATCGATTCGAACTGCCCCTCACCACTTCTTAACTCATTCCTCCTTCCTTCACCCATTCCTCGTTCCTTCACCCATTTCTCCTTCCTTCACCCATTCCTCCTTCCTTCACCCATTCCTCCTTCCTTCACCCATTCCTCCTTCCTTCACCCATTCCTCTTTCCTTCACCCATTCCTCCTTCCTTCACCCATTCCTCCTTCCTTCACCCGTTCCTCCTTCTTTCACCCATTCCTCCTTCCTTCTCTCTGAAACCATTCCTTCCTTCTCTCTGAAACCATTCCTCCTTCCTCAACACATTCCTCCTTCCTCAACCCATTCCTCCTTCCTTCTTCCCTCAGACCATTTCGCCTTCCTTCTCCCTCAATTCATTCCTCCTTCCTTCTCTCTCAACCCATTCCTCCTTCCTTCTCTCTCAACCCATTCCTCCTTCTTTCACTCATTCCTCCTACCTTCTTTCTGAAACCATTCCTTCCTTCTCTCTCAACCAATTCTTCATTCCTCTTTCCTCCTTTCTGCAACCATTCCTCCCTCCTTCCTCAACCCATTCCTCCTTCCTTCTCCCTCAATTTATTCCTCCTTCCTTCTCTCTCAACCCATTCCCTCTCCCTCCGCCTTAGTGCCCACAAATTTGGCTTCTTTCTTTTCTTTACTTCCTTCCTTCCTTTCTTTCCTTCGTTCATTTCGTTCCTTCCTTCTTTCTTTCCTTCCATTCTTTCTTTTTTTCCTTCTTTTCGTTCGTTCGTTCCTTACCTTACTTCCTTGCCTTCTTTTCTCCCTTTCTTTCTTTCCCTTCGTTCTTCCTTCCTTTCCTTTCTTCCTCCTTTCCTTCTTTCTTCCCTTTTATCCTTCCTTCCTCTCCTCTTTATTTTTTTCTTTTCTTTCTTTCCTTCCTTCCATTCCTTCCCTTTTTCCTTCCTTTTGTTCGTTCGTTCCTTACCTTTCTTAATTCCTTCCTCTTTTCCTCCTTTCTTCCTTCCTTCCTTCCTTTCCTTTCTTTCTTCCTTCCTTCCTTTCCTTTCTTTCCTTCCTTCCTTCTCTCCCTTTCTTCCTTCCTCCCTCTCCTTCCTTTCTTCCTTTCCCCCCCTTCCTTCGTTCTTTTCTTCTTCCTTTCCTTCCTTTCTTCCTTTCCTTCTTTTTTCTTTCCTTCTTTCTTGCTTTTCCAGTTTCCCAAAATTCATGAATAAATAAATAAGATTCTTTTCGCGGGAAAAGGAAATTTCCACATGTTGGGAATTCCCTCATAGGAATGCTATAAATATTATGGCTTGGAGTTGACTCGTTGCTTTGTTTTACTTTTCGGAATATCAACTATTGCGGGTCATTTAATGCCGAGAACAGTTATTTTTGACAAACGTTCTTTTATCAACACGCAGTTTTTTTTTTGTTTTTTTTTTGGTGATTTTTTTTTTTGCTTCTTTCACCCTCTCTCTCTCTCTCTCTCTCTCTCCCTCTCTCTCTCTTTCACCCTCTTTCTCTCTTTTACTCTCTCTCTCTCTTTCCCTTTCACTGTCTCTCTCTCTTTAGCCCTCTCTCTATCTCTCGTTGACAAACACTTTCTCTCTCTCTCTTTCTTCTTCCCTCTCTCTCTCTTTCGCTCCCCTCTTTCTCTCTCTATCTTAATCTCTATCTCTTTAACCCTCTCGCTTTCTCTTTTTTAATCTCTCTCTCCCTTTCACCCTTTCTCTGTCTTTCACCCTCTCTCTATTTCTCTTTGACACACGCACACACACACACACTCTCTCTCTCTTTCTTCATCCTTTTCTCTCTCTCTTTCACTCCCTCTTTCTCTCTCTATCTTTCTCTCTATCTATTTCACCCTCTCTCACTCTGTATTTAACCTATCTGATCTTCTGTGTATTTCTCTTTTTTCCTATTTCCCTACTTTTTGGTCACAGAGAATTGATAAATTCTACTTTTTATTTACTTTCTTCGTTTCTTTTAACTTCTCTTCCTTCTTGTCCTTTCCTTCCTTCCTTCCTTCCTTTTCTTGTTTATCACATCTTTCTTTCACTCCAATCCCTTCTTTCCCTTTCCTTTCCTTTCCTCCCTTCCCCAAAGAAACATCCACAATCCTAGATTTCAATGTCCTCTAAAAAACTAAGCAATAAAAATCTTAAGTTACTCCCACGTAAATGTCATTCCTTTTTTTTCGGATAGAAACCTCATCTATCATTGAATAGACTGCCGCCAAGGCTAGCCACCAAATATCGACGACATTTCACCGAATAATATAGCCTGATAATGATCATAAAGATTTTTTAATAATAATAATGATGATGATGATTCATACTCTGTCAAGCACTAACTCAAGTCAGACACAAGGCCAGTTTTACTACCTCGTCATAATCCCAGGATTTTTGTTATCAGTGTTGTTTGTTTGGTGTTTAACGGCTTATCAACCTTTCTGCTTGTCACCTGTGTCGGTGTTGCCTGGTGTGATTGGACTTAAGATACCACCAAACCTAAGAGAGGTGCAGCATAGGCAGGAGAGCACAACTGGCGGCACTGTCGCCACTAAGAGAGAGATTCCTTTTCCTCTTAGAAGATTTAATGCTTATTTTTCCAAGAGTTGCCACGTTGTCCGGGCCTAGTGTATCACCATCGTTGACCATAAGATGTCAAAGTTCGATCTCAATAGCATTGTCGGTAACGACACACGCTTGCCAACAACCTTTTTAGGTCATTTTAATACCTTGAACAATTAATTATAGTTATTTTTTATTTTTATTTTTGAGACGAGGCATCGAAATCTAGGTATTAATTTTATTATTCGGACTTCTGTCCTCATCTTAGTAGGAATTTATGAAGAGGGCCTGAGGGACACTAGGCCGAAACGTAGTGTAGTAACATCATAAATTCCTACTAAGATGAGGACAGAAGTCCGAATAATAAAATTAATACCTTGAACAATTACTTATGAAAAACGTTATTTTTATACATACATAGTTTTTTTAATAACGAAAGTTACACTTTTTAACCCATGACTGGAGGGAAGTGGGAAATTCATACTTTTCCCATATTTTGGGACATATTAATGTAGATGGAACAACTTTGATTCGAACCCGCGTACTACGGTTCCGAAGTCCGATTACCTAACTGGGCCACGTCGACCGCCAATCAGTCTTGTACTTTACCCAGTTATTTACTCTCATTGAATTTATGAGTCTCATCTACCAGAGTTTTTGGAATCAGTATTATCTTTAAACCTAGACGAGTTACTCTCCCGAGTTACGAGCCTCATCTGCCCAAGGAATGTAATAGTTTCCGGAGTTCTAGCTTTTACCATTGCTTTACTTTGGCTTCCTAATATTAATAATAATAATAGTAATAATAATAATGGTGATCACAATAACATTGATGAGATAATCTTGTATGGATATTCAAGTTAGGTTTATGTCTGTCAAGAAACAGGTTTTTTTCTATCTGTTAGATTTTAGTTGATTTACACACAACTCTTGGAAAAATAAACATTTTATCTCACAAGAGAAATAGAAATCTATTTCTCTCTCTCTTTCTCTCTCTCTCTCTCTCTCTCTCTTTTTCTGTGTGTCTCTCTCCCTGTCTCTGCCTCTCTCTTTCTCTCTCTCTCTCTCTCTTTCTCTCTTTCTGTGTCTGTCTCTCTCTCTCTCTTTCTGTCTGTCTCTCTCCCTGTCTCTGCCTTTCTCTCTCTCTCTCTCTCTCTTTCTCAATAGCGCAAATGGAAAATGCAGAATGAAAAGTTGTATTATTAGCTGTTTTAACGTGAAAAAACATTCCTTCATTAATTTTTCATATTTTTATGTTTAATCGCTATGGAATGCTGTAATACGAGTAAAGAGACGATAAATATATATTCATATCGAATAGAACAGACAACAGCATTAAGTACACACATTAACACTTTTATATTATATATTTTATCATTCTCTGACTATCTCGCTCTCTAGACACAAATTATGGTCTGCAGGCAAAGCCGAATGACCTGACTCAGAATGCATGTATAAGAGCAGTGGTTTTCAACCGGGATTCAGCAGAACGTTGGGGTTCCGTTAGTTCAGTCCCAGGGTTCCGAAGTGTCTCATTTTTTTTAGAACAACACAAAAATAAACATGTTAAATTTATATATAAAATTTATTTGATTATTAAGCTTATTTTATTTTAAAATTCAAATTTTATTGTTTAAACGTACTATATTTTACATATTTGAATTCACTCCATTTTAAAATATGGAAGATAAACTTCGTGTTTCTGTCAAAACCACGAATCAATCTTAGGGTTGCCAAAGAAAAACCAGGCTCACTTTTCCCATTGAGTTTTTGATAATAAATGCATTTTATTCAGACGAGTACAATATTTTTTTATTCTATTTGCAACAAACATTTACAATACTTTAAAAAATAATACTTTTATTTGATTTTATTAATTAAGTTCCGTTTTTTGCAAAAGAAAATCAAATTATTGCACAGGGGTTTCTCTGGCTATGAAATGTTTTCATGGCTTTAATAAAAAATGTTGAAAAGCACTGTATTAGAGTGTATAACATGAACGTCCTTTATAATGTTATTGGCAACTCGGCGGCCCCCTTTGCATTGCAAGACCCTTAGGCGTGGTTTGTTTGGCCGATGACTCAGTCCATGTCCTGTTTAGAACGAATCATATACTTCCTTTTTTCCCTTCTTCTAAGGCTGACCAAATGAAATTAATCAATAACCATTTTTTGAACATTTACAACGTACGATCAAGTCGCATTGGGGTCACCGGTTTCCGTCAGTTCACTGAAGTTAAGCAACTTCAAACCTTGGCAATCGTTATCTGGGTGACTATTTAAAAATACAAGGTACTGCCAGGGCCATGCTTAGCCCCCTAGACCCCGCAAGCACCCAAGGGACTGCAAAGCTTCGGCAGTGCAAAAATTTACCAAATTAATTGTTAGGATTAATTAGAAAATCGTTATCGCACTTGAAACATATCCCTATCAATCCATCTCCTTTTCTCTCTCTCCCTCTCTCTCTTTATATATATATATATATATATATATATATACACACATATGAGAGAAAAAGAGAGAGAGAGAATACCAGTTAATGTACCAAGGAAAGTAACATACCTGCACATGGTATCCCTGCTACTCCTTTCGGGGAAACCAATTCTTACGCCACCCACATCACAGTGCGATAAGATATCATATTTACTTGATCGAGCACCAAAGTAACCAAGTTAGGCACAAGGCAATTTTTACATACTCTGTATACCTGTTTTTTTTTTAAATCAGTGTTACCCTTCTCCTAGATCAGTTGCTCTCCCGAATTAACGAGCCCCAATTGCCCGAGACCACTAAATCGATGTAATCTCTTAATCACAATTGAACGAAACACTTTTAATGTTTTGGGGTTTTTTTTCGTTAATTTTTGTTCATTTTATTAGATTTGCACATTTTATTTATTTTTCTTCGTCTAGGTTCACCCACTCGCCCTCGTACTTAACAACGATTAAAGAATACACCTCAAAAATCCAAACAGTAATAAATATCAAAATACACCTAAAGTGACACTAATGGTTTTGACTTGGATTTGAACTCGTGTTGTACGATTCCAGAGCCTTAGCTTTTACCAATGCTCCAACGCCGCTGCCCACAGATATTACATTTACTTGATGAACACCAACCCAAGTTTGGCACAAGGCCATTTCTATGTGCTTATATCCGGGCTTTTTACATGAGATGCTCTCCCGAGTTAACTTACAATTCGCGTGATAGAATTTCTTTAAAACTCTTGTCTTGTTTTTATGAATTTTTCAAAGATTACCTTTTGTTTTTATTTCTTGCAGAACGTCGAAAAAGAAATTACGGAAAGGGCACGTTACCTGATAGAACGCCCCAAAGTCTTCGAAAGTGTCTACCGAGGCCAAGACCTTAACATAGCCTCAAGGCTTCATAAGGTAAGGTACACAATTATTAATTCAGGTTCTTCCTAAATGCATTCCATTGTGGGGCCGAAGGTGATGAAAGTAGGAACATGACTACTTGGTGAGAATAACAAGAACATTTATATTAAGTTCAGGGTTAGTGGTACAGAAAAGGTTAGTAAGTCGAAGATGGTGAAAAAAAGGAACACTACTACTTGGTAAGAATAAGAAGAACAGTTATATCAAGTTAAGGGTTAGTGTTACAGAAAGGTTAGTAAGCCCAAGAAGAGTCGTCTCTACAGCATCCTGGAGAGCTCTCACAGAGCAGTCTAGGCTGGCTGGTTATATGCCAAATGAACGAGTCCATCTTAGCGGTTATCAGGGTGTTTATGTCCCCACAACACATTCATTAGACAAAAAGCTGAAAGAACATCCCGACGAGAAACTGTCAGCCACCAAAGGCTGTCTAATTATTATTCCACTTTTTTTTATTTATTTTTTTTTTTTTTGGAAATGACAATATTTTCATATGGCACAAAATAATTTTAATCCTTTATACCCTACGAGGCCGATATATCGGCCCTGACAACATAAGGCAAAAAAGACACACCAATATTTTGGCTTTGTATGTTCCTCCAATATAACGGCTCTGGGTGACTACCTGGTAATTTTGATAAGTCAAGGTTCAAAGAATTAAGTTTTTTCAATATAAGGTCTTCATATGTAGTTATTTAGGGAAATGTGTGGCCCTATCGCAACCCGATGATTGCAAGCTGTCTTTGTAATTAAATATTTTAGGAATAAGTTTTCCTGAATTCTTGCAATGCTAATCCTAGAACATCATAGAACATTCCACAAAGTATAAAATTATTACTTGGATTTTCACACCGGTTAAACGCAGCATTTGAACGGTGGTTTTTACTGAAGACAAATTGACAACAAGTCCCCTCACGATTCACGAGCAGAATCTATTATACCCCAGCAAAAGACTTTATGGGTTTATTTTGAAAAACATTTTTAAAGAAATCCTCAAAACTAGAATAACATAAACAGGGGGCCCTAAGCACGGCCCGGTCGGTCTGCAGGTGTATTTATTACAAGTTTATTTTGTGAGATTATCTTAAGTCTAATAATTTGTTAAAATCCCTATTCAAAATTCGTCTAACAAAAATATCAAGTCTCTCTTCACACACACACACGCGAATATCAATCCTCTCAAACACACGCTATTTCTTGATACACACTCATGTAACAAGAAGTCTCTCTTAATACACACACACACGCACACACATGCGAATATAAAATAACTTTTAACACACACACACACATAAAATCTCTTTTAACACACACACACACACCATCTTTCCTTTACTCACCTACACACATAAACACACACACACATGTCAATTAACTCCAACTCTAAACACACGAAAACACACAAGACATAAGGTCAAGTATTTAAAAAAAAACAACCCCGCTCGTTTATTGTAAAGGGAAAGGCACAGGCATGCATGATAAATTAAATGTAAAAGTTCAGCGTTGGGTCTTTTATTGTTATTGTTTACGAGCGAGCTATATATCTATATACATATAAAAGTCAGATCGTCGTGTTTGATTGGGTTCTACATCCGATTTCGAATTTCCGGTTTACGAGCGCTTGGCTAGATCGAGCAGAAGTAAACAAGGAATTGAACAGTAAATACTCGTATTTTTAAATGGTCACCCATCTAACTGCCGAACAGGCGCGACGTTGCTTAAATTTGTTGATCCGATGGAACCGGGGCCTCCAACGCAACCTGACAGTATAAATCATTGTGTCAACATAGGGGTGCAGATTGTTGCTTAAATTTAAAAAAAAAAACACAAAGAAGCGTTTTTGGATTAAACATAAATAAATAAATAATGGAAAAGCGTTTATGAATGAAAAATAGATATATAACGGAGAAGCGTTTTTGAAATTTTAGAAAAAATAATTCTTTTTTTATAACATGAAGCGTTTTTGAAAAAAAAAATTGGAAATTCCCCGGTGCCGGGCAAAGCCGAGCAATACTTATAGTATTTTATTATTATTGGTACGAGTGTGAACACACACACACACACACACACACACGAGTGACTAAAGAAGGGAAAGACTGATATTCAAAATACAGATGAGACCCCCCTTACCCCAGTTACAAGCTATTGGCTGACAAGCCACCCTTACTTGAATAATTACACATGCACATCACACACATACATGCTATTATACGTTTGCAGTCATTCGCAAAATATATCGACATTAAAGAAATGCATGCTTTCTCCAAAACCAAACCAAATCTTTAATAAAATGCCGAGCACAAACACACGCACACAGTGGAATGCAATGGCACTGTCGTCACATTTTGACGCCTTCTTCGCGGGCTTGATCGATTTAAATATTGGAAGATGGGAGGCTGGTTGTTGTTGGTGGTGGTCCGAGAGCGAGGCCTTCGAGAGGTCCTGCGTTTTTGGCCCTGCCTAAATTACAAACCCAACCCTCAATGCCAGGCCAAATTTTCGGAATCCATCGGTCGATTTTTGTTGCTTTGTTTTTATGATGGATTCCGAAAATTTTGCCTGGCATTGAGGATTGGGTTTATAATTGGAGTGGGCAGGGACAAAAACGGAGGCCCTCTGGGAGGCATCGCTCTAGGACCAACAATTTTATTTAAATTTTTTTTTTTTGGTCGATTTTATTCATTTATTAATTTTTTTTTTTGTATTAATGCAAGAGGGGAACGAATTTTCGGGTTGTTTAAAAAAAATGAAATGGAAATTCTTAACCTTTTGAACTCCAACTTAACACAATAATCAAGTAGTCACTCAGAGCCGTTACATCAGAGGAACATGTTAAAGCCAAAATAATGGTGGTCTTTTTTTGCCTCATGTTGTCAGGGCGGATATACCGGTCTCGAAGGACCCAAAGGTTTAATGTAGTGCCACGAACGGAAACGGAAGTAACTGTTAACCGACTTTTAATGCTTTAATTAAAAAAAAAAGAATATCTGAACAAAACACTTTTTATTAACAAACGGGAGAAGAAAGTAA
>JAUZSX010299803.1:0-13194 GCA_034780655.1 Idiosepius hallami | reverse complement strand
TATATATATATATATATATATATATATATATATATATATATATATACACATGTATCTATATACACATACACTGATATAAAAGTTGGTGAACAAAGACTATAACAGAACTTTTTATTTAAAAAAATTATTTTTTTAAAGATTATGTATAATTTTTCAGGAATTAATTTCATAGTAATTTTGATAGTTTTTATGAAAAAGAAAAAAGAAAAAGCTAAATTTTAGTAACAATGAAGGATTACATATATAATCATCTTGAATTTATGGGACAGTGTTATACACTGTTTAACCCTTTATAATATAAGCAATTTTTTTTATCATGATTTATCTTTTCTAATATACTAAATCATAGTACAATTCTTTAGCTTTAAAATGCCATTTTTGTAGGATTTAAACATAGAATACTCTTTTAGTTGATCATTTTGAACATAACTAATTTTGTAGACAATAATATAGGTATAATAATTAGATTTTTGAATAAGAGCATATGATGAAGATAACAACATATGATGAAGATAATTTTTTTTTAATCATCAGAGATACCATCTTATAATACAAATACAGAAAATACCAATTGGTATAAAAATTCTATTAATAAAACTATGGGATGATTGCATTTACCTTGCATTGTTTCAAAATGTCAACCTGTTTGCTTACTGATGCCAATAACTTGTACAAATGCTATTTTAAATGTGCAGATTTACTCAAGTAACAAATATGCCAAAATACTTGCTTATTATAATGCGAGCCTTTTGCTTACTCACATAAAATAGAAGCATTTAAATCTATAAGAAACACTAAAATCTTGCAACTTCATTTAGTTTTCTGGCTGATGACCTTCGGGAATTTTAAATAATGGATCCCTCACATAAAATCAATAAAGTTTCAGTCAAAATAAAGGTGTTTTTTTATAAACATAAATACATTTAAGCCTTTGGAAAAAATAGATTTTCATTTGTTGAAAGAATCTTAGTTTCAAAGGGAGTTTGGTTGTGAATTGAAATAAAAACAAAAATGAGTAGGTCTGCAACAAGCCGCAAACACCACCAAGATCTCTCAGAATTGAACTCATGATTTCTCATATATATATAATCCAACTTTTCTTTGTGAACCAAATATTTTTATATTTTTATCATACAGACTATAGTCCTCATCTTTAATCCTTTGACCTTCTTTAGAATTATTAACAAATATATTTGGCCAAAATGCTGTGAATTTAACAAATTTAAAGATGAGGACAATAGTCTGCAGAATAAATATACAAATTATCAATACTCATTTCATAGATTCAAAAAAACAAGAAAATATTAATTTAAAAATAGCTGTATTAAATCTCCCGTAAAATTACATTTTGTTTGCTTTATTTCTTTCATCAATACTTTTCCATATTTTCAAATCCATTAAAAATTATTTCTAATAATCCTAATAATCTTTCTAATGCCACTCTTCAAAAGAAACACCCAAAATGAAAGTAAACTTGAATTAAATATCTTGAGAATGGGGTTCAAAAAAGTTGTCACCTGGGTGCAAGGCAAACTTAATTTCTACAATTTCAGAAAAGTAGAAAAAAAGATATTAGATACCTGTAACATTTCAAAAGCCATAATAATTTGGATCTTGTTACTACCACCCACTCACTGCCTTTTTTCCCTCAGGGTATAACCACAGAATTTGGAAAACAAATCAAAATAAAAAAAAAATTATTAATGCTGTGTGACTGTCCCAATCAGCCATTTACGAGCCTACAACAAATTTAAAACTTAAATTTTCAAAGAAAAAACAATAAGATTAGGATGAAACTCTATAAAAATAGATAAATAAATGATTTTATTTTTTTTGCAAAACCCCTTTTTTTTACAAATATGAAAAAGTGAGTTTATATTTTGAGAATTTAATAAAATATACTAGTTCTCTGAATCTATAAATTGTCTTCTAATCTCTGTCTCTTTTTGGATTAAGTAATTAATAAAACAGTTCTTGTAATTTCTTTCATTCTCTTAAACAACAAAAAACAAGTGATTTTTGTAGAGGATCATCACAGCTAAAAAACAAATTGCCAAAACCAAGAAATTTTGTGGAAAATTTCTTCTTTGGTTTTAGAATGAAAATTGGGCCTTAAATTTATATTTCATTTTAAGAAATATATTTAAAGGCCTTCATTAAAAATAATAAAAATGACAATTAGCCCAAATCATCATAATAGAACTATTTAACAGGTAGATTATATGAAATGTTCTTTGGACATAAGAATATGAAACAAATTTCATTATTTTGTAGCATATATCTCCTTTCCCATGCCAATGCATGAATGTGTGTACATTCTTCTACTTTATTCATACATAATTTTAAAAGAAAAATTCAGAGATTATTTGAAATCTGAAAAACAGCAAGCCTACAGGCCAGTAATCTATGAGGACCGACATAGATAAATGGATTTAAAAATGCTTAAAACATTTCTTATAGTCCATATATTTTTCTTGTTTTCCATACACAAAATTCAATCATTCATAAAATCAAACATCATTTCTGTCTCAATAATCAATGAACAATAAAAATGTTTTTATTTCTACAAAATTCTTTTTTCTCTTTTAACTAACCTCTGATATTAACTTTGCAGACAATGAGTTGAGCAATTCCAATATTTCTTATTTTTAAAAGGTATAAAAATGTTGGTTCTATTGAAATGAACTGTCACTTCATAAGTTTTTCTTTCTTCATTTGTATTTTATTCTTATTACAATACAAAAATATAATCTCTTTAAAGAGCATTAGTTAACTTTTTACTATTCTTACCTCTTTCAGATCTGACATGAATTTATTATGAAATTCTGATTGGATTAAATAATGATTCATTTGTATTTCTGTTGGGTAGGTAGTAAAGTGGGTCTTGATGAATCAAGGACCCAGAAGCCCGATGCATCCTGCATCATGGAAACCACCTGTATCATACGCCTTTGAGCCGTGGTGAAAGCGATGTAGGCCAAAGTGAGTGGGCGTGGCTGTCACCCTAAACAATATCTACAGCAAAGGGCACTCTGTCACCTTCTTCCCACTCATCGAATTAATGAAGTTAGGGGATAAGATGACAGTACGCCGTACTTGAATACAAGTGGGAGCCTTTCAAAGCTAAAAGGAAATGAAGTTGTCAGTAAGACATTTTGTAGGCTGTACTTCACCATGAAGTAACAGTTTGATCAAATCATATTTAATTTCTCTTCTGACATTTTCTCTTTACTTATTCAACATACCTTGTATATATTTAGATAATTTCCTTGCTCTTTACAGCTTGCATAGATTGACATTAACTTATCTAAGGTAATGTTTCTTGGCAGATTCATACTGATTTGTTTATGAATTTAGTATATTGTAATGAAGCATATGGACCCATAGCCTTTATTGTGGTTAGATAATTGATATCTAAACTTTCTCTCCAAATTAATCGAGTGTATAAGAATTTTTAAAAATGTATTTTGACAAATATTTTTCCTAATAAGCAATCTGATGCACTAGATGTATGGAAATAGTTTACCATTAGACCTACACAAGTTCATAGGTTATTCACATAATTCCTGTGGAACCTATCTTTGAAACCATGACAAGTTTTCTAAGGACAAATATTAAACCTATTTTTAACCTGGCCTATTAATCAGAAATTTTTCAATTTAACACAATGTATTTTGATCACTTTCTTTTTTAATACATTTCATAAAAAACAATTTTAATTGCAAAAGAAATAATCCCTTTGAGATCATTTAACTTACAACTTGATTATTTCATTATATTTCATTATATAATGCAAGTTTAAATATTGTTTCAGTAATCTTTTAAAATGCAAAATCATATTTGATTTTGCATTTTTCACACTTAAAATTTTAAAGTAATTTTTAGTTACACTTGTAAGAGTCATTGATTTTGAAATTTTTTCTAAAGTTTGTTTTTATTCCATTGCATTTAAGTTTAGTCCTTTTTGCCAAAAAGATAATTTATTATATTTTGAATGGTTAAATGATTTGATCATTTAAACTAATTAACTCAAAGATAAAACAAAACAAATATTTGAAAGCTTCAACCTAAGACTTCTCATGACCTTCCGATGACGTCAGGGCAGAATTTTTATCTAATTCAGTATTTTATGTCATAATCAAATAAATTTCGTAATGAAGTTAGTAAAAAATTAAATTTATATCCCAAAAATTGATTCAGGATTGAGTATTAGTCTAGTATTTCAACTAATTTACGTGGTGACAGTGACATAATTGTTGTTCTTTCTTGTGCTGAAAAATTGCTGTTATTGCAGTGAGTTGTTTCCCTCCTTTCCTTAGATTAAAGAATTGTATACAAATTAATCTTTATTCTTATTACAAAAAGTTCAAACTAAGGAACTGTGAATATATATATATTTTTTTTATATTTTGCTCTGAAATTTTTGAAAACTATTTTTGACCCTTCCAGATGTAAATGTGCCCTTTGAAATGATAATTACAGTCAATAATTAAACAAACAATAATTCATTAAAGGAAATGTATGGATGGTTATAAAAAAGAAAATAACTATAACAACAAACCTGTTTTCAAACCAAACCTTTTTTAATCCCCTTAGGAGTACATAATATAACAACTACAAATCTCTCATGAACCAAAACAATATTCCTTAGACAGTTGAGAACAGCCTAGAAAAATCTAGAAAGTCTAAAGACAGTAAATTGAAACAATTGTAGGAGACTGAAGTGAAATGGAAATTCAAGAATTCTAACAAAAACATTTACATAGAACAGATTTTTTGATGACGCAAGTAAGGAACATCCATTTATCTTTTAAGGGTTCAATAAAAGTAAAAAAATATCTGTCTCTACATCATCTAAAATTTGTTTAAATATGTGAATTTATTCCAAAATGGTTTGCCATTTAATTGTATATTATAAACATTAATGAAGAAGAAAATCTTCTGCAAGAAGTGACATTCATTCAATAACCCATTTCATTCATATACACACACACCAACACCATTTTTTAGCAATATGGCCAAGCATTGTTTGTGTCTGTAATTATGCCCTGGGTGCTATTTGTTCACTAGCTTTAACACTGCTAAATGTTTTTGTTTATTAAATCAACAATAAAAATAAATATCTTGATTTTTGAGAAAATATCAGGCTTTTTCACCTGTAGCGTGATTCTCATACCTCATTTAGCCTTTGGTAACATTTACATTTTTCAATCTGTAACAGACGAAGGTTTAAACTTAATTTTTTAACAACATAAATTCATTTTCCTTTCAATTGATTATATAACAATCAGTATAAACTTTTTTTTTCATTGTTTTTATCTGAATTTCATTTTATACATACATATTTACAGATATACTTTTTTGTTGTTTTTTTTTTTGTTTTATTTTTTATGGGTATTCCTATTTTATGGATTCCATTAACAAATAACTTAAGGAAAATTCCAGTATTCTAGGAAATAATTTTGAAATCTTAACAAGTGTTAGAATTTATCCATAATTTTCTGCAAATAAGTTCATACACAACTTATGTATACCATTGAAGATAGTAAATAATAATCCAAGACTTATATTTATTCTTTTCATTCTTCTGTTTAGAAAGTTCTGTGACAAATCACATTCTCCTCTATAAATCATTTGCAACAAGTAATATAGAATACCATAAAATATACATACATAACAGAAAATAAGTCATTAAATATATGATATTATATACACTGTTTATATTCCAGCTACTAGTCACATTTGGTATTAACTTTGCCATTAAGTTTCTTCAAATATTTTGTCACAATTATATAAGCCCTACAGATTCATGAAGGGCAATAGTGGTTAGTAAGCAAATTTTAATTCCTACAAATTTTACAGTGGTCAAATAAACTTTTTTTTTATAAATATCAAACAATTTTATAAATATCAAATGCATACATACAAAAACACATACTCACATATAGAGAAAAATATTGATGTATTATTTATACTTTTCTATTTTAAAATATTTCTTTAATATCTAAAAAAAAATGGAATCCAAAAGATTTTCCCCGTATTCAAACATATTGATTTGTTTTTTTAAATTTTAGATCTTAAAAATTCTGATCCAAATGGTGCTCTTCATTGGTGTTTTTTAACTAAAATGCTTCACCTTTTTTTATCAAATCAGTTGTCCTGTCTGCCTTCTCTGTATGCTTGTAGATACTACAGTGATTCAAGTCCTTAGAACTAAGCGAGTCTAATCCAATGCAAGGCCAACTAGGCTACTGCTTAGGGTGCTAACCTTATCATGGGTACAATACTAAGATTAGGAAATGCATGGATTTCTTTTTCATTGAAAGTTGATTCAAAAGGAGTTGAGAAGTAGTAAGCCTAGTCTCAGGCAAAAATTGGATAGGCACTGGCCATAATCATATTTTTCATAATCTTCCCAAACAAAAAATACCTTTTAAATCAATGCTGCTAAACTTTTATTTTTTAACCCCTTTTTTTTTAATCTGCTATGTTTGGACTTTGTAAAATTGTTTAAATAATGTATGTGGCCTTTACTGACCATGACACTGTTAATACTCCCTAACTACCCCCTCAATTAATTGTTCTGGTCATCTTCTTAGACAGTATTGACCCATTTGTGTACCTAATATTGTGCAATATCCCCCATCTTTGCTGACCGACTCCCCCCAAAAAAATAAAAAAAATAAAAATGTTCCCTATAATCCTATTATTTTGTTTTCTCCTACTGTCTGACTCTTCCTATTTTTTCTCCTGGTCTAACCACTGCACACTTTACATTAAAAGAAAAAAATTGAAAAAAGAGTCTGAAAACTTGTGTGAATGATTTTCACATTAAATATTCAATCAGTTTAATACAATGTTGTTCCTTGTTTCATTTTCTTTTACATTTGTGTTGCATTGTTTGTTGTTTTGACAAATTTTATGTTCTTACTTTGATCTTTGTAGATTTATAGGAGTAGAGATAAGAAAGAATAGTGCTATCTTCACTTCAATTGCTTTGTGGAAAGATTCACATACACTCAGCTTGCAAAAACAACTCATATTATATAAATATATAAGTGCATACATATATGTAATAGAAAAATTATTAGAAAAAACAAAAAACAAGAATATATATCAGTGCCAACATATTTTGCATGTTTTTCCTTCTTCAGGACACATTTATTATCATTTTTTGTCCATTAGGTCTTGTTAGGGACAAGGTATTGTGACAAGGTATTGTGACAAGGTATTGTGACAAGAAATGATTTTTGAAAAAAAGATACAAACAAATGCGTCTTTTTAAACGAACATAAGATCCATTATGTCATTAAGTTACGTGAGAAAGTTCTGGGTTCTTAAGTTAAAATCTAAATGTTAAGGAAAATATAGATTTCTGAATAAATAATATGAAAGAAAATAAGAGTGCCAGTGCCAGTGAAGAAAACACATACCAATATATAGATACACATAGGTACGCATAAATATAATGTATAAAAGTGTATATGATATACATGCATACATGGATACATATAATATGAAACACATAACATATGCATATATATATATATATATATATATATATATATATATGTGTGTGTATGTATGTATATGTATATGTATAAAACATGAACAATTTTTAGATTAAATAAGGGATCTTGTAATTTTTTAATTTATAATTTCTTACATGCATAATAATAAGATAAGAAAGATTGTTGACGCATGCGTGTCATTATTAATCATCTAACAATTAAACAAAGACCGGGCTTTTATAACTTATCTCCTTTCATAACCAAATTAATATTCCAAGTTCCAAGTCAGATTGGAATAGTTGTGTTTGGTGAAGGATAGATCATGGATTTTTGGCCAAGTAATTTCATAAAGATAAAGTTTACCAAGAATATCATCAATTCTCTTGTTTTCTTACATTAAATTAAAGTTAATGACTAAAACTTCTAAAGAAAAATAGCATTCACTTCTGATTAAACATTTCATCATTTCTATACAATTTAGCCTAGGCATAAATTCAAAAACAAACTTTTCTAAATGCATTATTTTGATGACTATTGTCAGTTAAATGTCTTAGAAAATCATTTCTGCTATTTGACATGATAGGTTAGACAAATAATGATTTAGAAAAGGAGAATAAAAAGTTTCCTGTGAATGACCCCTGAAACAAGTGACCTCAAAATCTTACTTTTATTGTTGTTGTTTTTGTTATTGTGGTGGTGATGGTGGTAGTGCTTGTTGTTATATATATTAAATTTGCACATCCAATGCACAAAGAAAAATTGTTTTTGTTCACAGGCCTTAATCAAAGCAAAATCCTTATTTTTCTGCTCCATTAACTCCTGATTATAAACTTGAATCCTCATTAGTTTTCTTGTTTAGCCTTTATCAATGAATTGATTAGGCTAAGATATAATACCTTTGATTCCCAATGTTGCTATGAAACAAACAATCAGAATTTGCTTAGCTTTCATTAGTTTCATTTCCTATTTTCTACAAGCCTAATAAATTTGCCTTCATTTTCAAATGTCTTAGGGAAATCTAAATAAGCAAAATTCAGTATGAAGAACATCTTTATAAAGTTTTGCCTATCTTTTTTATGTAACCAATTGTTCAGCTGTTTTTTCATGTTTGATTCTGTCTTGGATCACATGTGTAATCAGTTACATACCGGTCAGTAGAGTAATAGAAGTAGAGCATATGTGAAAATTAAGTACAGCTAAACATTTAGCATAAGATGGAATGGAGGATAGTGGGATGACATTTGGGCAGACCACCCCAGGTGACATTCACTCTAACTACACAATTAGATCTTATCTTGGTTGATACTTATGATTTGAGTAAAGTTTTCTAATAAGTTTAAGGACTGATGAGACTATTTCTAGATTTCTTGACAATAAGGAAACAAGTGTAACTTATTTCTCTAATGATAGAAAAGTAATTCTTTTATGAATTCCATTTAAGAAACACAATGTCTTGCACAATGGGTAAAGGTATCGGCTTTCTATAGTTCTAAGTGAGTATTATCTGAAGGTGAGGGTTTCAATTTATTGAATATCAGGTTAAGTTCAAATTTCCATTGATGATTTTGATCCCAGAATTTAATCACCTATGGAAGTCCAAAGTGTTCACCAGCAAAATTATTGTGAATATAGATGAAAAATTCCATTCACAAAAAAAATGTTTAAATGATGCAAATGAAATTAAAATTTTATTTTTATAAATGATTTGATTGTTTAGGTAAAAAAAATTCATGGTTCTTATTAAAATGAAGAAGTCTTATTTTTTAGACATTATAGTTGAAAAAGGCAAGGAAGATGCATTCAAAAAGTATACAAAAGTTTTCAGTTTAGGACTAAACTTCTAAAGAAGAGAAATAGTTTTTATTGAATAGATATTATGAATTGGATACAAAATTAAAGAAAATCAAAAAAATTGAGAAAATCCAGATTTTAGCAACTTCTTCGGGAAAACAGATCCTTCATTTCTGAAAATGAAAAATTCACAAATCATTTAGAAGTGATAACTGTCTTATATAAAAAAGTTAAAATGATGGTGAAAGGAAGAGTCCCATTATCTAAACAGACTACTTTTTTGGAAGATGTGTGAGGATTATGAGAATTTGCTAAGGTAAATCAGGAAACAATTTTTCAAATAAATCCATTAAAGGCTGAAATCATTTCCCTTTTCATGATTTTTATCAACTGAAACAGCCATGTGTTAATAAATTTTGATTCAGTCTCTTCAAAATTTTTTACTAAAAAATGCATGACTGATAAGGTTTTGAATAAAATATATAAAATATTTATTTATATTAAATCAAAAATTATTCCTACCCCCCAAAAAAATTTTGAGTTTTTACTCAAAGAACTGGAATTTTATGTGTACATAAAATTAAAGGAAAAAAACAAATTAGGAAACTACAAATTTGAATTCTTCAAATAAAAAACAATAATATTGTCCACTTATGTATAAAAAAATAAGAAAAAAAAAAAAAACATGTTCAACTTTATTCCAACCCAATATTAATAGCCAACAGCATGACCTTTGGCCTTAATTATTTCCTACTAATGATTGGAGTATTTGTTAATAAAGTTCTTATAAACTGCACAACTTATTCTTCTTTAGCATATTTCTCTAATTCTTTTCTAAAATGTTTAGGATTTCTTTTCCTGTCTTGAACAATAAATTTTATATTGGATTACAGGACTCTGACTTGACCATTCCAGAACATTTATCTTGTCATTTGACCATCCCTTCACTATTTTGGCAGTATATTTGGGATTATTATCCACTTGAAGTATCTATTCTGAATCCATAGCAAGCTTTTCAACGTCCTTCCTCATGTTTTCCTCAATGAGTTTTAGAACATGGTAACATCATTCACCAAGCTTCCAAATAACCAGCAGAGAAAGAATCTCAAATCATGATACAAGCACTAATATATTTTGTACAGAGGATGTTGTTTTTAGGATTGTAGGCTTCATCCTTTTTTCAAACTCTTTAAATAATTCAATTTATGTTTCATCTCTCAGCAAAACCTTGGAAAAAAACAAAGGGGTTAGAGCAAAAGTTTCAGTTTTTTGCTATTTGTGCAAAAACGGTTGCAAAAATGGTTAATATGACTACTGAGTACATTATTGTAGCTCATAAAATTCTCTATAAAAATTGTTCTATGCATTTTTCTCTAAAATTGATAGTTTAGTAGATAAAGCAAGTTTTTGTTGAAGATAACTAGAAAATAATAGACCATGAATTGGAAGATGAGAAACAAAATGAGTGATTTAAGTACAGAGAAATTGAGCGTTTTACGATCTACTTCTACTGCAATGAAAATCACCAAGAAGATCCCAGTGACCACCCTTTTTCATGAAATAAAATATATGACAGAGAATAGGGGTATTTGTGAATTAGGTCTCAAGAGCAAACCACTTAAAAAAAAAAAACTTGCCTACGTACTTTAAATCATGGGTATTGTGGAAAGAAGTACTGATATCAAATAGTGCGCTTACAAAAACTTGTTCATCATTTATCCAGAAAACATGGCTCAGACAGTGTAGGCATCTGTTAGAATGCTATGCATGCTGGGTTGATGCTGATGTCACAGTCTGGCCAGAGTAGTCTACAAATGCAGCAAAGGGAAAAAGCATTTAAGCTATATTCCTAGTGGGAGTGGAGGGTTCACAACTGTATAGGTGAGAGCATAGCACAACTGCCTGGTAGACTCACATCTTGGTGTTGATGGCCAGCATATTGTTGTCCCACATTCCCTCCATATGCCTTGCTGATCCTTGTATCCAGCTCAGAGATGACTGAGAGGTTACTGGAGATTGTCAAACAATCAAGTAAATTACACACACGCATAATGAATGCCACTCCATGTTGTCAGATGAGTGATATTCCTTCATTTTTTTCTCTTCAATTGCTTATCTAACTGATGAATATTGAAGATTCATAAGCATGCATACATACATACATACATACCATTGTATTCTTACTTTTAGTAAGTAATATAGCAAGAACACTGGGTTATGGGTTTAAGACAAGGTTTTTTTTTTATTTAGAAAGGTGTTCATGTGACTTTAGAGTCTCTGGACATCTTTCTTCTCTTTTCTGTCTTTCTTCTCTCTGCCTCAGTCACATGAGAGGGTTAGTTCTTTGCATCTATGAAGGGGTGTGAGGTTATTACATCACATACATACATTGTTCAGTTACAAAGGTTTCAAAGCACTAAAACCTTATAGATTTGAATTTCTATTTAAGAAATAGATCCATTCTAATTTGCCTTCAGAAAAAACATTTTTTAAACAAAATCAAGTGAAACTTATTGTCTCGGGAGTGTATCTAGCCTCAAACAGGTTTTAGTTCAAATATATTTTTTCTTTTGCCTTGGGGCATCTGACTCATTTTTTTTTTTATTACGAATGAACTTCATTATCTCTATTGAAGGGAAAATATTATATTTTATTAGTAATTTTTTTTTTGATGACGGGACACTTGGATATTAATGGCTCCAGGGCTTGTTTTGCAACAACTTGTAAACATAAGTGTAAACTTGGTTTAAGAACAAAAGATTATATTATATACAAAAATAACATCATTATTTAATCATAAAATGAAGATATCTGTCTTTTGGTTTAAATACAAACAATGTAAATGAAAAAAAACTTTTTTTTTTAATTGTTAATACCAGATTTTGACAAGGTTATGGTTTTGGCCAGGATGTTTGATGGATGATTATTAAGTGATGTTTTAAGGATGATTATCAAGTGAGTACAAAAACTGAAATTGTAAATCTACAAGATTGAATATTTTTTTATAAAAAAGTCTTTTATGATATCATGAAGATTTCTTTAAACGGTTTTATTTCATTTAATAACATTGTTATTTCTTTAAAACATTTTTAGTGACATTAGATTAATTGAGCCACTGCATTTTGCACTCACTGTTACTGCAATTAATGCACTTTTTCAAGAGTTTCCTTTGAAGACAGCCAAGTTTCCTTGTTTTAACTTCTATCAAACTTCTTTTTTAGAAAATATTTTAAAAGAATATAGTTTTACCTTGCAAGCCTTTCATTTTTGAATATAAGTTCAACTCTCAGTATTGTCAGGAAATTAATGCAAACTCCTTTGTTCCATAGTAGGCATGAGTGTCTGTTATTGATCTCAGAAGGTAAGTAATTAAAGTTTAAGTACCAGAAAGGGTCTGGTTGTGAATAAATGTGTATGCAACATTCATTTATTTGAATCAAAATGCTATGAATATTTGCAATTTCTTTTTTCAATAAATGTTAATGGACTTATGCATTTCTTTGTATAAAACTATGCATGTGAAAACACAGAAGCACAATAAGTGTTTGAAAACAAGAGAACCCCTTATAATGAAAAACAAACTAGAAATATTTACATATTCAAATAATCTTTTAAAGAACCATTTCATCTAAATATCAATGGCATTTAAATGGAATTAAACTTTTTTTAAGTATTTTCTAAGTCTTCAGTGTTCAATCTAGTAATTGTAAATGTTAAGAAATTTGAAAATATTTTGTTAAAATTCCTTTCATCTCATTTTTTTCAAATACACAGAAGAAAATATTGTTTTGTTTATAAATAAATACATTTTTAAATAATCAAAAATAAATTAGCAGTAAGTTTCTGTTATATATAAAAAATCATTTTATATGTAGGTGATTATTTAAAGTAA
>JAUZSX010299792.1:0-13195 GCA_034780655.1 Idiosepius hallami | reverse complement strand
TATATATGTAAGACCTAATGGGACTTTTAAATTATGTTGGAGGAGAGTGTGAGATCACATAAGAATAAAGAAAGACAAATATACAGATTTACATACACCTAGATTGAATTTATGCATTATGACCTGAATGTTTCATCGCTCTGTTGCAAATATTTACTGTGTGATACTTCTTATGGTCCGTCAATGGGCCGAAATGATGGAACAAACGCCGTCTCTAGAATAAATACAACAGATTTATCACAGACAAAAACGAGTCCCATCTGCCCGAGGCTGCTGAAGTCAAAGTGACTTCGACTTTATCTTGACTAAGATTTGAACTCGCGTAATAAAATTCCAGAGCCCGAACTTTTACCAATGCCCCACCGTCGCTGCCCAAAAAGAAAAGGACAAGATATTGTTCTAGTAAAAAATATAAATTTATAACTTGCATAATATATTGCAGCATTAAGAATTCATATACAATCTTTAATAGATTAAAAAAAAAGACTCTTAATGCAGCAATACTTTAAGTCATAAATTTATTACATTTTTTACTAGAATAATAGTTTCGTCCTTTTCTTTTCCAGTTTTTTACAAATTCTTTTACTTTTCTAAGTTTAATCTTAATCATATTACTTTTCATGCTCGCATTTGTCCATTTAATATGTTCTTTATTCGTTTTGATTTTTTCTGTGTAAGAAAAAATTTTATGTTGGTGGAAAAGATAAAGTACGTCCAAGAAAATGAGGTAGTTCATGATTATGAATTAAAAACGGCGTGTAGACAATGACTAGGCTAAAGAAATAAAAAAGACAAAAAAACAAATGGAAAACCTAATGAATGCACCGAAAATAATTAAACGAGACCAAAAGGCGTCAAAAAAATGATTAGCCTGAAAAGAAATCTATTTACATAGTAAAATATTCCTGAGTGTAAAAAATGACTTATCTAAAAAAATAATAAAATTAAATAATGGAAAATTAATATCTTAATCAAGTATATCTGAGCAGAGAAAAAATTACCCAAACTAAACGAAATTTTTTTTTCAAAAATTCAGAATAACTGAAATGAACACTTAATAAACATTAGAAAAACTTAATTTACAGACTTGCATTTATTTTAACATATTTTCTGTTGTTCCTACTAAATATTGAACAATTAGATTTTTGAAAAATCAGCCAATATTTCTTTCATTTATTCTATTCTGTATATTTTGTGCACTCAAGACAAAATATTTTATGAGTTTCTGAAGTAAATTCTATAAAATATGGATCATTTTTTTTATCTTTTGATTTATGTTATTCTTTGTGACAACGTTATATCTTCTCTCTCAGGCAATCAATCCATGTAACTAAGATAGAAAATAAAAGCACATGACCTGTGAACAATTAAGTTTTTCAAATTAATATAGTTTTGCGTGTTATATACGTTTTAATTTCTATAGACAAACATTGCTTTTACGTGTTGAATTTACAATTCCATATACTATAAAATTCCGATTTATGTTCATTTTTTCCCTTGAACGCGTGGTGCAACGGATAAAGGCTTTAAAGTATCTTCACTTCAAAAGTGAGCATCAGCTAAAGGTTAAGGTTTTAATCCCATCGAAAGGCAGTAATCACAAAATTCCAAGAAGGCATGGTTAACAGAACGAGTGCAGGCTACCCCCGTAGTTTGAATAAAGGGTTGAGTTCAAAATTCTGTAATTCCCGATTATAACAAGAATGTTCCTGAGATCGATCACTTGATGAAGGCCGAGGGGTAAATCGGCCAAAATGTTGTGATTATAGCAATGATAAGGAAAAGGACAACGGTCCAAATAATAGTTGTATTTTTTTTTTTGTTGGTTAATGCTGTTTATGAAAATGACAATAATGATTCTGTACGATTCGAGAGAATGTTTTATGAAGATATGGTGCTTTATTGCAACAATATACTAAAACATCATACTCTTGGCTGTTTTACATAAAACAGTTAATTATAGATAGAATTTAACCGTATAGTTTCAAACAGGACCAGGATATTAAAAAGTTTTTGAAAATAAAAAACAAACAAATAGGTTTTGAATGCATTTCAAGTTCGTTGTGCCATAAAATTGGCAATGGGGTCCAATGAGTCTAATATCGATGACCCATATTATTTCATCTATGTCTTTAATCGTGACAGTCACCTACATAAAATCAACGGGTCAGATATTTGATCGTATCAAATGGTAATATCAAGACATTTTACTTTTCTTTCAAGGAGAGACATGACCTTTGACCAGCCTTTACAATTATTCTTTATCCTTGTCACCCTTTTTCTTCCTCTTCTTGGACTCTTCACTCCTCTCTTTTTTTTCCTTGCCCGTTCTTTCTTTTGCTCTTTTTTTATTACCATATATTTCCCAAATTTTACCATGGTCATGACTTACTGTTAAATTCAAAGTGATCTATTCTGTTTTACGTGTCACAAGCACTATGATTTTCCAGACGCTTCTTTCACACTCACGCGTTCGTGCGTATATGCGTGGATGAGATCGATTTTTTTATTATTATTATTCTTTCTTTTTATAATTTATTTACTATTTTCTTTCTTTTCTATATTCCTTTCATCTGATCAAAAGTATGCACACTTTGAATATTTGATAAAAGAGAACCGCTAGCTGGTCACACCTCTCGTTTTCTCGTTCCTATCGTGAAGTTGCACAAAAGTACTGCTCTGCCGATAAGAAATCATGTACAAAAAAATATAGGCGTGGAATGGCGTTGGGAAGTGCCCGGATGTGACTTTAAACGAAATTACTGCACAAGCGTTATTGACGGAAGAATTCACTGGTAAATCAACCACAACTTGCTCAGTTTTCGACCAAAGACACGTTTCTGTCGATAGATCGGGAAGAATGCTCAGATACGCACGTACACATACATATACAACCACTCACATACATACAAATATATATATATATATATATATATATATATATATATCGCAACACAATCAAAATGATAAGACAGATTTGCAAAAACACTTGCTTTACCACATATTACCTACACACGAACGCACAAAACACGCATTTTTCATTTTATTTCTTTTTCTCTCAATAAAAAAACGGAACATATATGGACAAAATGCCACTTATATTTGCTCACTGTTGAAACTAACTCCAAGGATTCGAAAAATTTATATTTAATGACTTCACATGTATGACTTTTTAATAAAAAAATTATATAATCTTCGTTAAAACAACATGATCTTTAATGACTAAGTGCAAAAAATAAATGTATATCCGTGCACTACTGATAATTTTAGTTGTTACATCATTATTGAATGAAGATAAATAAATGAATATATATATATATATTTATACATATATATATATATATATATAATTATAATTATTTGTCAAATTATAAATACTCCAGGCCAAAAGGGTTTGATTCTTGTTGCAGGCTACTATTTTAGTCTTAATCTTCAAAGCATGTCACAAAATATGTATACTGATGTATAAAGACACAACAGCCTTTATTTTATAGCATAGATAATCGCATAAAAAGTAAGACCTTAAATCACGTTTTTTAATGGATACTTGAAATATAATTAATATCACACAAATATTACTTTCTTCCATGCAAGAAAAACCTGTAACACTAAAATTCAAAATTATGTTTCTTTGTTAAACAGTCCAAAAATTATAAAACTAAAATAGTGTCAGAATTTATTTGTAAATATTACTTTACCAGAAATGTATTTCTAATAACTTCAAATGATTTAACAAATACTTGTGTGTCAGTAAAAGTGGTGGTTCACGTGCATGTAATATGTTGGGGGTCGACAGTTTAACCACAACACTTGCCGTGAGGGACGAGTGTTTATTTTTTCTGGAGGCAGACTCTAAGCCTTCTCGTGAGACTCCTGCAGACTACGCTCAATTCAAATCAAAGACTGTATGGTGCCATTTTTTTTCAAGATTTTATCCCACAAAAACCAACTCTCAACCCTTGGTCGAACGCCAAACAAAGTAAGGAACAAGACCAATTTTATGTACTTATCATATTATGGGCTTTTTGTTATCAGTGTTGGACTTAGATACATTATTATCGTAAGTGGACTGGTCTCATCTATCATGTTTGTTTTTAATCAGAGCTATCCTTATACCTACACGAGTTCCTCCTCCAAGTTAACGAGGTGCATCTATCCGACGATGCTGAAATTGAGCATAATAGTTTTTATTTGGATTTGAACTCATATAATACGATTTAAGACTACAAGTTCTACTGCTTCACCTTCGCTGCCTAAAATTTAATAGGATAAGAGATTAGTAGAATTTTCGAGAAGAATCTTGGAATTTTTTAAAAGAATGACTACAGTCTTCCCCTGTGGATTGAATAAAAGCTTAAGTTCAACATTCTGTGGTAAATCCCGATAAAAAGATGAAGTTTGATAAACTGGATCATCTGAAGAAGACCGGAGAGTTAATCAACTGAAACAATGTAAAGATAACACCAATAAAAATGAAAAGAATATTCCAAAAGTGTTATATGCAAAAATTAACCTTTGAGAAAAAAATTGATATTGCCTATTCTCTCTATCAATAGATTAAATACAGCGATTCTTAAAACAATGTTGTATAATAAAATATAATTATAATTATAAAATTATAAGATTCATTTATTCATAAGATAAGATAAGATGGTATCCACAGTAATGCTTGGTATTATGGTAAATGCTTTAAAACAAAAATCATACATTTTGCAAATGTGAATTTTTCACATACGGGTACACTGGTGTTATATAAAAACAAGAAACTAAAACAAAAAATGAAAGAAAAAAAAAACAGAAACAAAATTTCCTAAAAACTGTTTCTTGAGAAGTTTCAGAACAGATCCTTATATGTATTTATACAAAAAAAGAAAGACATATCGAAATTTCAATACTTTTCTTTACTCATAAACATCCAAAATATTATAGACTTCTTCCTATTGCGTTACTCGAGTTATCATCCATGATACTTTTATAGAAATTTCTGATTGACCAAACAAAAATCTATGTATTTTTTAAATAGTTGGTGGCACTTAATATGTTGAAAATATTGTATTTTTTACCAATGTTAAATAAATCGTTTTAAAATCCAAAATTCTCTCCTAAACGGCATTATGATTGTCCCCGCTAGCCTAAACAGTTTGAATTGCATATTTTTGTATATTTTTGAATTTAAGAATTTTTATTTGATTATGCCAACTAGTGGTAGATATTTGAAAAAAAAATTATAATGGCATATAATCTACATAAATTCGTGTAGTTTCATATTTTGTGTATCTTTTCGTAAAAAAAACATGTATGTGACAAAATAAAACACATTTTAAGGAAAAAAAATATAGCAATTTTACGTTAACCGTGGAGTTTTTTTCCTTTAAATTGCGTTTTTATTGAAATCAATTTTTCTTAAAGCTCTCTCTTATATGTCATTTTACGGATAACGATCTCACTTAACTATCACAACAAATTTGACTCTCCTGCAATGATAGCAGCGGGTGTTTCCCCCAATCTTCTCTCTTCTCTATCAGCAGCTCCTGGTCTTTTCTAATGCTGTGGAACATTTTAAGTCATTAATTTAAAATTGAAAGCGCGAAAGAATTTCAAGAGTGAAGTGCATTGTGCAAAAAAAAAAATTAAAAAGGCCAAGAATTAATTTAAGTGATGAGTGATGTAAAGAAAAAAGAAAAGGAAACCCTATATATTATTTTTCTAATTTTTAAGGACAATTTTACCGCAGTAAAAGTTGGTAATTTAATTTGGATTTCAGAATTCATTCTCTGGCCTAAAAATGCACCATGAAAATTAGAATAAAATAAATTGAAGATTTCAATATTTAATCTCTCTTTACGCTCGTAATTTCGAACACTTAAGTGTTCAATTACTGCCGTTCGACGCACACTTGTTTACATGCATACATGCAAATATATACAGATATATGTAAGAACACTCATCGACCAGAAAAATGATCACCGAAATATAGTAGAGTACTTCTAAAGTAAAGCCTTCTATTGTTTATTCCACCGAATGAACAAGAGGGGATTACAAATTGCATTTTCATGAAGACTGTACTTATAAATTCATCACGGAAAAATTTCATCTCTCCGTTGCAGAAATTGACGGTGAGAGACTCATGGACGTGTGTCAGAGCAGAGATGCGTAAACGAAAATCTTCCATTCAGAAATTTTAGGCAGCTGATGCAGTTAACGTCAGCAGAGTCAGGAAAAGGATTTGTTGATTTCAAATTGGCGACAGAGATGTGATTGTCAAAGCACGCTCCGGACACGAAAGTTGATGTTTCGATCATCGCAAAAATTCCTGAGAAAAAAGGTCGCTTGTTTTAATGGTACCGTCCCTTTCTTCGTATCTATTCAATTAAAAAATAGAATATGAGATATTACTTGGATAATGCATCTGCCTGCATACATACATTCTGCTTGTGTACTTATTAATAAGTAGTGTAAGTTTATGAAAATGTTAGTTAAATACATTAGGAACGACATATACACACTGACACAAATATATACATACATAAGAGTAATAACGAAGAAAATGGTCCATATGTAGCTAGAAAATCGTTTTAAAGTGAACTCTAAAATGGAATTGGTTAAGCACTCTATAAATCCAGGTAAGACAGTTGAATTTTTATGTTAGAAAATATTCAAATTTTAACGTTCAAAAATGCTATTGTGATTAAATAAGGATGAATGAAATTTGTCTATATATATACACCCAAACATATATTATACATATCATCCGAGGGTTTGGATATAGAGCAATACTAAAAGATTTCAAGGATTACAACAATTTACCTTGTAATGGTTAATGGAAAGAGATCAACCTACCTATTGGGTTTAAATAAGAGGTTATGTTTAGAATCCTTGAAAAATTCCTGATTTCAACCAAAAGGTTCAAGAGTTCCTTAAAAAAAGGCTAAAATGTTCACCGGCCGAAATATTCTGAAAGTACTA
Source organism: Idiosepius hallami (assembly GCA_034780655.1). NCBI lineage: Eukaryota > Metazoa > Mollusca > Cephalopoda > Idiosepiidae > Idiosepius > Idiosepius hallami. The sequence goes on along the minus strand of JAUZSX010299792.1, from coordinate 6,229 downwards.
ATGATAAAGATAAAGACAACAGTACTATGAATATATCTACAAATGATCAGGTCTCATTAAAAGGATTCTTGAAAACATAATATATTATGACAAATTGGTAGCCCGGTTGCTTTAATTGTATTACTGTTATTCCTTCTCTGAAACGGAGATTAGAAATTATGGAATTTAGATCAAAATTATAACAACATAATTAAATTACAAGTTCTAAGCTGAAGTTTCTTCATCATTTTATTATTTTCTTTCTTGCAAATTTTTTTCCTTATCTTATATATTTGATGTACTTTATTGCTCTTCACTACGTTTCGACCAAATTTATCATCAACTCTGGAAAGCGTTGGTTGCTGAGAATACGGTTACCAGAGTTGGAGTTCGTATTTGGTTGAAAACAGGAGAAGGCAAGCGGATAAAGTTGGCCTAAACTTAGTGAAGAACATCAACTACTTAAGATGAGGAAAAAAGTCCGCAAAAAAGAAATTAATAAATAATTTTGTTGTAAGGAGTGTTTAAGCACTGCACAGCGCCGGCTTTAAGTAATATAATTTGAATGAGTTATTTAATAACATTTGCACACTTATCCCTATCATGGTGTAATTTCCTTCTTGCTAGATTTAATTTGGCATTTTTTTATCTCAGTAATTTATTTTCATTAAATGACCATCAGGCCCCTTTTTTTTTTTGCTCTTTATCCCTATATAAGTCGTTAACTTTAAGGATTGCCCCAAACACTCAATTTATTTTTTTCTTTATCTTTTATTTTTGAAACACCCATCCTTCCAACTTATTTCCTTTTCGATTTTTGGCACTTTTTTCTATTTATTTATGGTGAAAATTTCACGTTTTATGTCTTTTATCTTCGATCCCCATGGTTTTAATTCCTAAGACATTTTGTTTTCGCAAAACATTTTTAAGTTTTCTTTTTTTTTTCTCAACCAAATAAACAAACTAAAAAAATGCCGACATGAAACCCCTTATCATCAGTCCACCGCCCCTAGAAGCTTTGCCATATGTCTAAAACTCCTGACATCGTTTCATATGACGTGTTTATGGCAAAATCGAAAAAATACATACTTTGTTGATGTACTTGCGTTTCATGTTCTTGTAACAGACTTTTTAGTTTCCTCCCTTTAATCTATTTATGACTTCATATTTCCTTGGCACATCTGGTCTACTGCAAGTTGTTTCCTTCCCCCCCCCATCTACATCTTTTCTAGTCTCTGCATTTTCTTTTATTCTGTTCAATTCCTGCTTTTTACTGTCTCTATTTCTTTCTATCTCTCAGTCTTTCTCTCTCACACCCTCCCCCTCTCTCTCTCGCCCTCTCTTTCTTTCACTATTCTATTTGGTTAAAATCTATTTTCTTTTATATATTGCCGAAATAATTCTAAATTTAAACTGTGTCCTTCTCTGTCCTTATCTATCTATTGGTTAGTTTTTGTTTTTATGTCTGTCCATCTGTCTGCCAATTCAACCGTCTTTTGCCTGTCTGTCAGTCAGTGTGTCCTTCGGTCTGCATGGCTGGGAATCTATGCATTCATCAATCTTTATGCCTAACAGCCAGTGTTGTTGTTGTTGTTGAGCAGAAAGATCTCTCCTCACTCATTTGGGCTTGGGTTAGTATTCTCGTTGTTAGTTTTCACAATCTCAGATTAGAATGAGATTTAGTCATGACTCAAAAATCGATTGAAAGGACTAGATGTAAAACACCCCAAATAATAATAATTAAGTAAATAAATGAATATAAGTAAATAAATAAAATAAATAATAACGGCATACATCTGAATTCTGCGCGGACTAGGACTCATCGCCAACAGACCATGTGATGCCACCAATCTGACACATCGTTAGTTGCATGCCTCGACGTGATTGGGTTTTTCGGCCATTTTCTTACAATACCCCCTCTGCCGAAGCCGGTCCACCACAGGCTGATCAGGCCCAGGCATGTGTCAAACGGAGGCATCACTTGGCCCTTTGGTGCCTCCACGCCAAGTCCCTGTGTCTCATCCACAACCAGTAATTTCTCCTCTCCTCTGTATTGGCAAGGTCTTTCATTGCCATTTGTTTGGTCTGCCCCCTGATGCCCACCCCTTAGAAAAACCTTGTCGATCTACCTACAAATGCCCTGCAGCCTAGAGGGTAACTTTAATCAAGAATTTTTTTTTGCACAGTTGGTCGGTGTAAATGGGTTGGTAAGAGGGAATTTCAGTTTGAATGCTTAATAGGTTTTACTGATCATACCGCAAACTGCCAACCAGCCTTGCACAGTACTTGATATTTCAAAGAGGTCACCCATCTCAATACTGAACAGGCTTTACGTTATTTAACTTCGGTCATCTTACAGAAACCGACTGCTCCAACGTAACTTGACCGTACTGATACTCTTTGTTCAATTAGTGGTCAAAGGTTTCTTCAGGAAAATCCAATTTGGATGAAAAATTTAAACTGAAAAAATTACCACATATCAGCATTTTTCTGGTTAAAAACCAATTAAAAAGCTATTCCAAGATCTGAATAGCCTTTAGGCAAAATTTCAAATCTGTAGACAAGAAATTGACTGAAGAGTTAGATAGATACTCATTGCTTGTATGTACAAACACACACATACACGCATGCACACACAATTTCAGTTTTATAGATATATAGAGATAGATTGTTTTATATATATTAATTAATTATAATCTGTAACGAAAACAGTAATCAAAAGCGATTTAAAAATCATCTCAACCAAATTTTTAAATCTTTATATTAACATATACATTAACTGAACCTGTTCTTTAGAAATGGCCGTGGTAATATCAGACTATAAGTGCAGTATCAATGGGTTCAACTCAAAGAAACTCCATCTGTTTGATACTTTTACTTCGTGAGAACATCATATATTTAAAAGCAATTCTGCGAGGCATGGTCTAAAAAAGTTTAAGAAACACTGCTGTAGATGTATTATTATTGTTCTGGGGACATATGAGCCCTTATAACATGTAAGATGGACTTGTTCTTTAGGCATTTAACCAGAAGCCTAGACAGCTCAATGAGGGCCATCCTGGATGTTACACAGAGACGACTCCCCATGGACTTCCTAAACTTTTCTGTATCACTAACCCTTAAATTTATATAAATGTTCTTATTCTCACCAAGTAGTCGTGTTCCTATTTTCCTCACCTTCAGTCCCACAACAATTATGTTTTTAAATTTATGTTAATAAAATTGTTCTTTTTGGTTTTGCTTTCTCTATCTCTATAACTCATTTATTTATTTTATTTTATTTTTTTTACTATTGTTTAATTTGGTTTAGAAAAATAAAGTTATACGTATTTATTTAAAATATTTTTTTGCAATCTCTAAACAGGCCTGTTTCGGCGTCTACGCTTCATCAGTACAACTCTCCAACGCCCAAGGTTCTCATTTTTTCCACCCTATTTATGTAAATAACATTAATTATATTATTAAACAAATAGTTGGAGGGAAAAGGGCTTAGCATTTATTAGATCAGCCATATTTGAATTTGTGAGAATATTTGTATATTTATTATGCGTATTATGGCTCTGATCTTTGGATTTGTTAAATTTACTACATTTCGGCTTATTTGTCTGTTCATGGCCAGAATATAAACAGTGAAACCTGATGAAAGCTAAAAGACAAACCGACCAAAGTATAGCAAATTAAACAAATAGAAGATAAAGACATTATTTTGAAAAATAGACAAATTATCATGTTTTATCTTTAGGATTTCAAAATTCACGAATAAAAAATGAATAAATTAGATTTTAAATTCTTTCTAAGAAAATTCTTGCAAAAAAACTGTTAACAAAAGTTATTGCAAATATTCATAGGTGATCAATTTTAGATATATTAATAACATTTCTTTTCTATATAACTTTCATTCCTCTGCTGAAAAGTTGTGGGGATTGATATCTACAACAAAAGGAGAAATCATCCATTTTATACCCTAAAGGAAAAGTATTTCGACACAAGGAAGAATTTTGAGTCGGATTAAAATCCATTGATATCTAAAAATGGGTCAAAATGGTTGATGCTTAATAAACCTTTATCAAAAATTAATTCCGAATAACTAATCAAAGATTTTTTTCCCATGAATTTTCATCAGTCACGGGAATTAAGCACAGACTTCTTGATCAAACAAATATCAGGAGTTTCAAAATCGCAGTGCTTTTCTAGTGATCATTTTTCAATCGTCTAGTTCACTGAAATAAAACCAGTAATCAGTAAGTGATCACTTAACACTTATTTAATTGACTTCAAAGAGAAGCGATACTGTTCAATGACCATAAGGATAATCGATCAGTACATAGTTATTGATCAGGAAACCGAAGCTTGTGGAACCATATATATGGTACTGAAAAAAAGAATTCGGATAGAGAAATTAGAGCACTTGTTGCCAAGGAAAAAAGAACATTCAGTAATGAGTATCTACCATTATTACATTAGCATATGGAATATTTAGCTGGTGGCATTATCACTTAGATTATTAAAAATATTATATAAAGGGAGATAGATAATATATAATTAGGAAAAACAAATCTGGTGGAGGAGAAGAAGTAAATATATAGAAGAAAGGATAAACAAATGTGGGGGTGAAGGAGAAGGAGAAATAGAATAAGAATAAAGACGACAGAGGATGGATGAACAAAAATTGAAAAGTTGGAGTAGTGGTATAAATTAGAATTCTAGCAGAAGTAGTAATGTCAGTGGTGGTTATAATGAAGGTGGTGTTGGTAGTATTTTTTCCTCCTCTTCCTCCTCCCCTCCTCCTTCTTCTTTTTATTGATCTTCTTCTTCTTATTATTATTATTATTATCATCATCATCATTATTGTTATTACCATCATCATCATTATTAGCTTATTAATAAGGATAATAGTAACTTCACGAAAGACTTGTCCCTATTCTGATTCAGTGAAAAACTGCTGATCATTAACTTTAATAATAGTTAGATAATAAGAGCAATCGAACAAAATACAGATTGTAAAGAATAAAAAATAAACAATGAAAATATATTGAATAAAGAACAAAAAAAACACGACAGAAAGAAAATGAAAGAGCATGGAATTAAACGCACGCACAAACACACATGTTTATATATTATAAGTCACTAAACCCTTTTTATTTATAAGTAACGCTAATGAATCATTTTTAGTTCCCATATAAACCTATTTTATTCTTATTAGAAATCACTATTAACGTAATTTATTAGTAAAGATGATTTATACACTTATAATACTGTCGGAATGTAATTTTTATTAAATATGCACACACGCTCACACAGACAAAACCACTCTCTTCTTCCACACACTCATATATATATATTTATATTTATATACGCTCCTAAAATTTGTCCGAGCACTTTCAAATTGTAATTGTATGTCTGCTTGTCATTATCATAACTTTAAAGCAAAGTTCATTCTTCTTGCCATCGAGACTTGTTAAAAAATAGAAAAGTTTTGCGGGAAAAACTAAGTCTAAAATCTTAAGATATTTGTTCCGTAACTTTTTCTGACCGAAACTAAGTGGCAATAATTAATTCGTTATATCAAGCTCAATATCCAATACGGATGCTAAAATTTTGGTTAGTTTTTTGTTACATGTTTAAATGTATAAATCTTGTTTTGTCTTCAAATGGGATTAATTAAGCTTTTTGACTTACTGCAAGGATTTTCAATAGCTATATAATGGTTTTATTAAAGATTTTTTTGCTAATATTTAATTCTCACAAATCTGAAACTTCTGCGTTGGGGAAAAAATAGTATGCTATTGAGGCGAATGTTGACACCCGTTTGCTTATTTTGTTACACCCTAGGTATAGATCACGGTATATATAGTGATACAGACCTTTTGGTCCACATTTTTTAACATCTAGTTTATTTGTATTTGTGAATCCTGTTTAATTCAATAAATCGAATTTACATGGCCTTTCTAATTTTTATTTTACCAACCTATATATAGTGTTCCGAAAAAGTTTAAAATACATAGTTGAAACTGTATTTTGTATTTCTAGCTCCCAAATGATAATGAAACTTTTTTGTTAACATAGAAAATATATGGAAGCTAAGATAGGAAACATATGCGTTGTTGATTAGTGAGATTTCTATTCACATTGTGTTAAATTGTTATCTTTTATTTTTTTACTGTATATTTGCATGGAAGTTTCTTTTTTTAAAACACGTGTCGGTGTTTTTCTGAATAAATCTTCAATTTTATGTATTTTGATATATACA
>JAUZSX010299782.1:0-13195 GCA_034780655.1 Idiosepius hallami | reverse complement strand
ATATATATATTTGTGTGTGTGTGTGTGTGTGTGTGTGTGTGTGTGTGTGTGTGTGTGTGTGTGTGTGTGTGTGTATAAGAGATGATAATACCCAATTAAATCGTGCCTATTATCAATAAAACAATTTTATATGAAGAATCAAGAGGCAAGAATGTAAAGAGTGTATATGCTAATTTGAATAAATGATTTCTTATAGTCTTTTGTTTAATTTTATATTCTCAATTTATTTTTTCTTATTTCTATTTATTTTTCTTCTTCAAAATTTGGCTTCAAATCAGATTCACTTGGACCCAAGGCCGATTTTTCCTGTTTCATAAATAATGAAGCTAGCAATTAAAGACAATTACAGTCGATTGGCAAATGATTTTTGGCGGGCCTTCGGAAATAGCGAGTCGTTTGATGTTTTCATTTCCGGTAACAAACCAACAAAACGAAAGCTGATTTATCCTTATCTTGATTTATCGGCTTACGGCAAAGTCAGGTTGAATAAAAAACAAACAAACGTTAAGCAATGATCTGCTTGGTGATTGATCAAATGGGTGACAAACATTACCAACAAAACGAAAGCTGATTTCTCATTATCTTGATTCATCGGCTTACGGCAAATTCAGGTTGAATAAAAAAAAAGTTAAGCAATGATCTGCTTGGTGATTGATTAAATGGGTGACAAACATTATCAACAAAACGAAAGCTGATTTATCCTTATCTTGATTTATCGGCTTACGGCAAAGTCAGGTTGAATAAAAAAAATAAAAAAAAAACGTTAAGCAATGATCTGCTTGGTGATTGATTAAATGGGTGACAAACATTATCAACAAAACGAAAGCTGATTTCTCATTATCTTGATTCATCGGCTTACGGCATAGTCTGGTTGAATAATATATTGGTTCAGCTGCTTCTCTTCATGTCTCACTAGATCTTCCACCCTTACCAATCCCCTCCCTCCTACTTTCCTGTCAACATAGAGTCTGTCGACATCTGACCTCGGATGCAGTGCTCCATATAGAGTTAACTGCTTCCTTGTCATTCTGTCTAGAGTCTCCAGTTCCTCCTTCGTCCATTTCACAATACCTGCAGTGTAACGCACTACACTAACAGCATATGTGTTGATGGCCTTCACTAAATTCCCTCCATTCAACTTGCTCTTCAGCATACTCTTAAGCCTCCTTTTGTACTCTGCTTGTACCAGTATCTTGACCTTCTCATTCTTCACTGTGTCACACTCCAGTACTCCAAGGTATCTGTAATCTGAATAATAAATTATTATTACTATTATTATTACTATTATTATCATTATCATTATTATTATTATCTTTATTATTTGAATGAAATTTGAATTGCAAAATTTGAAATCTGTCCCTTTGAAATAAAAATGCCAAGTTTATTTTTTTTGTTAAGATTGTTTCGTATGATTTAAATTTGAATTAGGAAATATTTAATTTGAACCTAAAATGCTATATTTGTTGGAATCACTGTTTTTTATTTATTTCTATTTTTTTTTTTTGGGGGGGGGTTGTTTTGTTAAATTGTATCTGGGAAAATAATTAAAATCGTGACTTCATTTAATTTCTTATTGTCCCAAAATAGAAACATTGTCTCATTCTGTTTTCAAACAAATAATAAGCAATATGCAATTATATAATTTACAATGTTACATTGGATGTCACGCCTAACCTGATTTTATTATATAAAGGTCGTTCCAAAAGTAACGCTACCTATTTTTTAAAATGTTTTTTTTTTATAGTTAAAGAGATGCAAAGTCAGGGGTGATGCTATTTAAACATGATACTTTTGATGCTCCGGAATTTATTTATTTTTATATACCCCCCCCCCATTTATTGGACAACACTGGAATCGTAAGACACGTGTTCAAATCTAAATCAAAACCATTGCATGCACTTTTAGTTGTCTCAGGAAAATGGGGCTTGTTAACTCTGGAGAATAACCCATCTAGCTGATTGCAAATACCCGAGTGGATGAGATCTATTAACTTGATAAGAGTAACTCATCTAGGTGAAGTGTAACACTGATTACAAAATGACCAAAGATATCAAGAGCACGTAAAAATGGCCTTGTGTCCAATTTGGGCTGGTACTTAACAAAGTAGAAGTATCCTTTTTGATTTTCAATACTGCTTAGTATAAATAGAATTGCTGGAATGTTAAGAGCCATACCTATATTTCATTGGACCAGAAATATTGTAACCGAGATGAGGTCCATTTGACCCTGTGGGAAGAGAATCAGACTACGAGATTGTAAAATGCGAGTTCGAATCCTAGTCGTACGATTAGTGTTCATAAGTAGACTAATATCGGAGGGAAAAATCTGAATCTCTACATTCACTCCACCTATGAGCTAAATAGTGCTTACAGTATTATTTAAAAAACTACTTGTAGAAAAAAAAAAGATTGTTCTTGGCATTAAGCCTTTCGACCCTGATTTAGAAAAATTACAATCTATTCACTCAGAGCTGTTCTATTGAAAGACCATATTACGATTAAAATATCGATGTGTCTTATTTTGCCTAGGGTTATCCGGGCCGATATATTGGCCTTATAGGGTTGAAAGGGTTTAATGAAATAAAAGGGTTGATGTGCCCTAAAATAAAATCAAGCAAACATAATTTACAACGAGCAATTAGGATAAATTGAATTAGGCTGGAACAACATTTTTTCAGGTTAGACACGAATAACCGGATAAAAGCCGGCCAAAGAAATACGTCTTTTTTTTTCTGTGTTCTTCCGACTAATCTTGTCTTTTAAACAGATTTTCATGCCTGGATTCTGATTTCTTCATCAGCTCATCACAGTCGGAATCTTTTTTGTACACTGTAACTAATTTGGCTATTTCATTTACCACTGAGTCTTCAAAGGGTTTCCCGCCCAAAAAAAAAAGACATTGATTATATTCCAATTAATCAAATTCTTTTTATTACAAAAAAAGAAAGCGATTGCATTCACGGGGAAAACTTGCACGAAACTACATCAAAAAGAAAATAAATTGCATTAGATATCACGAGATTTTTTCTAACCTGTACTGGGTCTCTTTTCTTTTTTTTTTTTTTTACTGGAAAAAATAACTTCAAATGGCCTGTAAAAGCGATGAATTTAATTTTCGGAAAAAATATTATATGTAAAAGAATCATGAAATTTTTTTCGTTATTTTCCCTAATAAAGTTTGGTTGCATTAATTAGTTATTTCATGAATATATATAAATTTTCAGCTGAACGAGTGTTAATTATAAGAAGAAGGAAGAAGACTTAAAAGTAATTAGTTTTTAATTGTAAATTAAATTAATAATATAAATATAATTAAATAAATAAATAAATAATGAAAACTAAACATTAAATGCATAGAGATAAATAAAATATGAAATAGAATACAATGATAATAAAAATTACCTTTAAAGTATCTATCAATTAAATATGCAGATTTAGATTAGGGAAAATTTATATGTAACATGTAATGTAATGAGACAGATAGCAAGCTTGATAATCATATTTTTTAGGAAGAATTTGGTGGCTAGGAGGTCAAAGTTCAACGATTTGACCTTAGAGAACTCTACTAAACCCCTCATCTAATTTTTGTTCTAAATATTGAAATTTTAAATGTAGGTTACTTGTATGTGGGTCAAACTTTCTCATTTTTTGTGAGCTTAAAAAAATACCAGCTAAGGGGTAAAAATTGGGCTCAAAGTTCTTCAAAAGATTCGGTCCCTACCAAACTACTCCTCCAATTTTCGATCTAAGCAATTTACATTTTAAATAAAGAGTATTTTAACATCGGGAAAGGTTTGGTGTTGAGAAATTATTTAATTGGCGTTAAGCCAGAAAATAAATTCTATGGCGTCAAAATTTAGAATTCCATGAGCCGGGCAACGCCGGGTTAATCTGTTAGTTTTTTATTATAATAGTTATTTTATATGATAAAAGTTATTTTATAAACCAATACGCTATGCGTTTCACAGTCTAAGATCGATATCGATCTGATTATACATATATATATATTTATTATGATAGTGTATTTGAGTGTCTTGTGTATTTATGTAGTCTTTGTAAGAAGCCCTATTGTATTAACCAACATAACAATTTGGCGAAGATTCCAAATACATTCGCTTAAAAAGGAAAAATTAATATCATGAAAAAAAATCATTACGGATGAAGGATCTAAATAAAGTTGAATTAGAACCTTTAAACTATTAAATGTAAACCCTAAACGGTTGAACCGCTAAGAGATCTAATCCAGTTCTGTTGACCTGACTTTTCGCACTTAAATATGTTGATCGCAGTTGGACGCCATTCACGTTTGGAAGGCAAAAAACTGAATCTGAAACTGAAGGCAATTTCTAAACAAATCAAAAGCTTCATAAGATTGATATTTCACAACCTTTTCTCGTAAAACAAGCATACAATCCTCTCTCGTAAAACAACTATGCTACGAAACAGCAAAAAAAAAAAAATTTGCTGCCTAGCGCACCACTGGGTTTCCGTTTGATGAATGAATGAATAATCTTCATAATTCAGTTAATACTCTTAGGCAAAGTATGAATGATTTTATTACCCGTTTTATTGATTAAAAAGTGCATCCGAGATTATTGAAAGATTATCTGTCGATAAGAAAATGTTCATAAAAAAGTTTGTTATTGGCATTGAATTATCGAAAATGTTAATGTGCCGTAAAACATAAAATACAAAAAAAAATTTTTTTCTCCCTTAGAATTAGATAAGAACATTTCGTTGAATATTTCATGCATTATTTCTTATTATAACTTATACAAATAACTACTTTTAAATAACTAAATAAGTTGCGTTTTTTTGGAATCCTTAGGAACAAACTTAATAATATGTATTATATTTACTTGATGAGCACCGCCAAGTTTGGCACAAAGCCATTTTTACGTGCTCTCACCCGGGCTTTTTATATTCGCTGTTACCCTTCACCTAGATTAGCTGCTCTCCCGAGCTAACGAGCCCCATCTTTCCGAGGCTGCTAAAGTGAAAGTAATGGTTTTGACTGGGATTTGAACTAGCGTAATACGATTCCAGAGCCTGAGCTTTTACCAATGCTCCACCGTCGCTGCTCATTGAAGACTCTAAATTATACTTTTGATTAAAACTTATCTCAGAAATAGAGAATGTCTGCGTATGGACTTGATTTGTTTTAAAATTCAAAGTGTTTATTTTTTAAAAGATAAGATTTTTGTGTTAATGGGAAAAATTGATTAGAACCAAAACAAGACAAAACCTGTCCTTCTGATGTTCAACCACATGCTGTCACGAAAAAGTTCTGTTGATAAAGCTTTCGCAGTTGTCACCTGAAGTGTCCTAATCAAAACGACCTAATTTTTAATGTTCCTATTTTTATCAGAAAACTCAAAATCAATGTCCATCAATTAAAGAACAAATACAAACCTTTACAAACGAGAACTCAAAAAGCATATACCTACCTCCCCCAATGTTTGAACTGAAAATATTTATTGTATATTAACAGTTTAGGGGTTATTTTTGTCCCCATGCCCTCCAGCGGACAAAAAACAAAAGTTACAAAACAAATAGATAAAAATTTTGAATTCGATTAAAATAAAGTGAAATGATTCCAGCTATTTCATAATCCAATAGGTAACTTTCTGATAAATCTTAAATAAGTCTTCATCAAATGTCCTTAAAACTAGCTTTGTTGATATGTAACCAAATCAAGTGACAATTTTCTTTTTCATTTCAAAACAATCTGGATCAGATATGGATGAACATAGCTTTCTCTATTTTTAAAACAACATGGACATTTTTGTTGAATTCCAAATCAAACTGGATCAGATCTGGATGAAGTTAACTTTATATAACTATAAAGCATTATAATAATCTATAGTTGAATTTTAAATCAATGTGAACAATATCTGGATGAAATTAGGACTGTTAATTAAGATATAACTCATTTTGATAATTTTGTGTAGAATTTTAATACAGTTTTTTTTTTTAGTTTTCAGACATCTTCGAAATAAAATTGTCAAATATCCAACAATTTGTTGGATCCTGAAAGGGATTTATTCTACATCTAAATATGTGTTTTTCTTTATTAGTTTGTTCCCAAGTATTCAGAGTAAATTTCGTATATATAGCTTCATAATCTTTTTGCCTAAATTTGGCCACAAGGAACTTAACAACTAACCGACAAATCAACCAAACAACCAACCAACTAACCAACCAGTAAATAAAGAAAAATACATCTAACAACCAACCAGCAACATTGCGCAACAAGCAACATAAGAAACGAGCAGTAAACCGGGTATCAGCCAACCAATGAATCAACCAACCAACCAACCAACCAACCAACCAACCAACCAACCAACCAACCAACTGTCCAACAAAAAACCGCCTGAACGAACAACCAGCCAACCTCCCTCCATCCCTACCTACCTACTAACAAACCACTGACCAACGAACGAACGAATAAACCAACCAACCAACCAACCAACCAACCAACCAACCAACCAACCAACCAACCAACCAACCAACCAACCAACCAACCAACCCACCGCATATATCTTGCAACCATCTAGTTGCCACAGAACAAATTTGAACCATTGCAACGGGGCCGATAGGAACTATCTGGTTGCAACGGGCCACTTGCATCATTGGTAAAAATAGAAAATAAAGGATACAATGTTAAACTATTTGTCTGCTCAATCTTGCTAAACCCTTTTTTAAGTGTCTTTGATGTCGGCCATTTTGCCATGTGGGTTATTTATTGTTGGTTCGTTCCCCCAGGGAGGCAGTATGGGTCATTTCCCAGATGTTGACCTTTGACCGTGACTCTAGTCGAATTGGCACTCGACAGATTGTTATGAAAACCTTTTGCCAACTTCCTGTAAGTTCCATTAGCGTCGTTTGCTGGGAATAAAAATGCCGGTTGATCCATGAAAGAAAGATCTCGAATGACGAAAAACAAAACAGGAAACAAGGTTAAAGAATAAAATTACTAATAAGACTATTGCTAGCATATTGTAAAGAGACTGTGTGTCCCTGTGTATCTGCTAGTTTGTGACTCTGAGAGGGAAATATGTTTGCATGTGTGTATGAGTGCGTGTGTCTAATTGAGTGGAGTTTGTTTTATTTTAAGGCATATCAACCCCTTTTTTGTCACTTATGTCAAGAACAATACCTTTTTTATAAGTTCTTTGTCCACACAGTTTTTTTTATAACACAAAAAGGACTATTTGATCAAGAGCTGGGGATTGTGGGAATTTATACCTTTCCCAAGGGTATTTGTCCATTAGTTCAAAGTCCGATTGCCTACTCACTGTCCCAAGTAGATCTCTCCAATTCTCAGTGAAAATGTCATATTCCAACCTACATTGAAAACTGCACCAGTGTGTTTTACAGTATTCCATTTTCATAACTACTATTCAACTTAGAAACAATGTACGCTCAGAGTGTCAACATGCACAATGAGAACGTTGTGAAATAAATCATTTTAACGCCATCTTTGTTTCCTTGTCGTGTTCGTTATCCGAAACTTCGGCAGAGTTAGAAGCTGACATATGGGTATTCTTTCACGATGAGAGTACTGGGGAGCAGTTGGCAATGTAAGTGATTATCTGTTCTAAACAGTTCTTCCTCAATTAATAAAGAGAAAGACCCAATGAGTTAAAACATTACCCGGGACATGTTCACGCCCGGAAAAGAAAAATGTGTGTAAGCAAAAAAAAAAAAAAAAAAAAAAATGAAAACAACAATCCTTACACTTTTTATCCTATTTCGTATTTATACACTTTTTCTTCATCACGGTATTAAATGTCCCTGTAACGTTTTCTACATTTAGTGATTGTTCATCAGTCTAAGTTATAACTTTCATTCTTTGAATTTTAAAGAAGGCGTAACTAACTTAAAAAAAAGGATGGGGGTCTATCTCATTTCCTCTGCTTCTGTGAAACCTTTGCCATTGTATATTCAAGACAATAAAAGTCGATCTTTGCATCTTAGGTTCAACCTAATTTAAACTAATTTGACCTTTTCTTTAACAAGTTCATACGAAATCCGGTTCAAAAGCTGAAGCTGTGTTAACCCAAAGATTCAGATGTTGATTTAAGTTCATTTCTCACTCTTTGTTCTCTTAAGATTCAACTAATTAATACAATTCCCGCTGCGTTACGACCTCTCCGTCCTTCCTTTAGACTATTAGTCAGACAACGATTAATGAATGGACTTTAATAAAGTCAAAAGCTTTTCGCCCACCCAGAAGTGAACTTTTATTATAAGAAATGTTATAGACTTACAGATAATTAATCTCCTATTTATTCGTTATCTTTATTCAAATTTATTTGATTTCTACTCTCATGCTCATTATTTTCACAATCGATATTGGTTGTCTAAATTCATTGGAGAGTTTTGTTATTTTTCAATTATTTATTTGGTCTTCTACTCTCATCTTTATTATTATCTTTATTATGGATATTGATTGTCTGAATTTTTTATTTGATTTTTGATTATTATCTTTATTCAAGTTATTTAGACTTCTAATCTCATCCTTATTTTTATTTTCACAATGAGTATCAATAGCCTGAATTTATGAGATGAGTTTTTGTTATTAACTGACTTCTACTCTCATATTCAATGATCTTCTCTCAAGCTTTCCCAAATATAAAAATTATTGGGGCGACTGAAGTTTGAACTCGCGAATTAAGATCTTAAAATCCAACTTCCGAATTAGAAATAGTTTATTTTGATTTGTTCTAAGTTGGAAAGGATTTGAAAATAGTTGGTCTGTCTGTTATTAAGCGAGTCTGTCGGTCAGTCAGTCGGTTAATCGGTCTTTCTATCCTTCTATCTACCCATTGGTCTGTCTGTCTATCTGTCGTTGATCGGTCTGTCAGTCAGTCAGTACGTCTGTCTGTCGGTCAATTGACAGGTCTGTCTGTCTGTCCGTCTGTTCTCTGTTGAAACTTAATCGTGCCATCTCAGGAACTCATAGCAGACAGAACTACATCCTGGGAATCTGATTCTTATTTTGATTTTATTTTTTTATCTTTTTATTAATGTTCCCGTTCCCCCAAATAAAATTACCCATCGGAAATGAGGGTCCAGCCAGAATAATAGTGAAAGTGAACACCGTTCGCGTTCCTTTTTTTCTTCTTCCTGATAGAAACAATTCTAATTGCTTTGACATTAGAATTAACTGCTTCGCTCGAGTCAAAACAGAATAACAGCAAATAAGGAGTGGATAGGCTGAAAAGTTCCAAGTCCAACCAATATACTATAGCGTATTCTTACCACAAGTTAACTCATCTAGGTTTAAGGATAACAAGGATATAAAAAATAAAACCACGGATAGATGAGCCCTGTCTACTCAATGGGAATAACTTATCTAGGTGAAGGGCAATACTGAATTTAAAAAGCCCGGTAACGCATGTGGGGTTTGGTGTGTAATGAACCCAACAGTCCGATGTCTCTTCACACTTAAGCTGTGGTGAAAGTGATATAAGCCAAGTGAGTGTGCGTGGCTGTCGCGCAGATCCACCCAATCACCCCCTAAAAACACATTCACAGCATCGACGAAAATAGGGGACATGATGACATACACCCGATACTCGGACACGAATGGGAGTAGGTGATTCTTAATGAATGAGAATCATTTTTCAATATTTTCCCTAACCTCTTATAAAATAGCCAGTACAGGTTCGCATGCGAAGAGAAAATATAGAGAAAATCTACTGAGCGCCATGCCATACCTCTCTATAATGTCATAATCTTTATCTTCCAAATATCGTCGATGTTTCTTGTTTTCTTCGTGCTCTCCAGTTTTCAGCTCCCAAGAGCCATGTGGATGTTTGCAGGTCCTGATGACACGGCCAAATGAGATGTGCACGACCGAAGTGCATAAAGGCCTGCAATGTGTTCACACTGTCATCGCAACGCTTTTCGACTAACTTAACTCATTTGAAACGAAGAGCAACAGAACCAATTCACTGTAACTCAATAAATGGACAATATACGAATAGAAGGAATAAAAAGTGTTTTTTGAAATCCAAGTTCTGAACAAACAAGAAAAGAGACGAGTTACTCCAACCCGATCAATTCTCACGATTCACTGTAATTCGGGAAATGGGTAATGATCATAAATCATGTTTATGTATTGAACGGCATATCAAACGCTTCGGGGTGGGGAAGGTCAACGTGGAACAATGGATAGGCAGTCGGACTTTAAAATGGTAACACACCAATTCGAATCTCAATGCTTTCTGCGTACGTTAACATTTGAACTTATACTCTGGAGAAAAGGTATGATTCCCCTCTAGCTATAGGTTAAATAGCGCCCAATGTATTATTCGGATTATTTTTTTAATGATTGATCTCGACATTATATGACCTAAAAGGTTGATATGCCGTAAAAAATAAAACAAACTAAAGCAAAACAAAATTTCTGAGTCATTTAATGCCGAGTAAATAATTTAATGCCGAGTAATTAAAATCAATAAATAATCCAAACTCATGTTGAAAATCAATATTCATTGTGAAGACAACGATGAAGAATGGGAATGGAAGTTCAAATAATTTGAAATTCAGATCAAATTTACACACAAAGTATTTATCCTATGTCATCAAATAGCAAAACAACTTACACAACTTTTAAATCTCCTTCATATTGACCCTTTCGACCCTAATATTTAGAGTTTTGTTAAAATGTGACTCACAACTAGCCAAATAGAATTTTATACTTTATCAAATAACTTTTGAAAAGTATTTTAACCATAGAATAGTAATAAAAAGAAGGTAATGCCCCTTCAGTATCTAAGACAATACACTGCAGTTTGGTAAATAAAGGCATGTTCTGTGGTGCTCTATCAAAGATTTTTAACATTATTTTTCTATATATTTGCTTTATATACACAAGGAAGAACTTGATGAAATAACGGACGAATAAAGTGAAACTTGAATAATATTTATCACAGTAACGTTCATTTAAAGTTTTCTTTAAACCTCTTGCATACCTCGTCTAATTTTCTACCTCGACAGTCGCAAGTTTGACGGCGTAGAAGGTTTTACTGGACATTGCAAATTAAGGCCCACATGATGTTTTTTTTTTTTTTTTTTAAATTAAGACCTAAATAAAAGGTTTTGAATTTGAATTTATTTGTTTTATTAAATTTTAAATGTTTAAGATTTTTGTTTGAATGTTATTTAAATAAATTCAATTCTTTATTTAACAGAATAAAATATTTTCAAGTTGAATAAAAAAAAATTAAAACCGTGTGTTTTATTTTACTGGTCTAAAGAATTTAATGTTATGTTAATTTGAAAGTCGACTGTTTTGTGTAACTTAAGTAAGAAGTATTTTCGTCTTTTGAGTTGGAGGTCACGTGTTTTTTCTTTTCTTTTCTTTTTTTATTTCTTTCTTTCTTCTTTCTTTCTTTCTTTCTTTCTTTCTTTCTATCTTTCTTTCCCTCTTTCTTCTTTCCGTTCTTTCTTCATTTTTTGCTTCTATTCTTTCTTTTCTCATTATTTCTCTTTTCCTCTTTCTTTCCTTCTTTCTTTCTTTCTTTCTTTCTTTTCTTTCTTTTTTTCTTTCTTTCTTTCTTTCCTTTCTTTCTTTCTTTCTTTCTTTCCTTTCTTTATGTCTCTTCTTTTAACTATTCTCTCTTTTTTCTCTTTTGTTCATTCCTTCCTTTCTTTCTTTCGCTGATTCTTTCTTTCTCTTTCTCTCTTTCAGACATTCTTTAAGGTTGTAAATTGTTGTTATTTAAATTTCCTTGCATCTTGTTTAAAAACATTTATGATTTTGATATCCACATTTGGATGGTGTCAGCAGAAAATAACTTTTAGACTTTCAAAGGAAGGTTAAAAAATGACAATATCCCACAGGTTACTTTTCAAAATGCCACACAAACTTGGATTTCTAGGTTAACCCTTTCGACCCTAATGGGCCGATATATCGCTCTTAGTAACTTAAGGCTAAAATGAACTTACCGACAAATCAATCCTAATATGTCCTTTTAATAGAAAGGCTTTAAGTGACTAGTTGGTATTTTTTTTTCTAATTTAGTGTCCAAAGGAGATGGTTGAAATATCGGTGTTTGTGTCTTTTGCCTTAGGTTGCCTGGGAGGGCTGCGGGCGCGTGATATCAGTTCTCTAGAGTTTAAAAGGTTAAGATTCTGCTTTGTATATCTAAGTGTATTTTATTCAAACATTAGTTTTTGAAAAAAAACTTGTTAAAAGTTATTCATTTCAAAAATAAATTCAGTCTGACAAATTTTCCGCTTTTATAGCGAAAATCCTGTAGTTTTAAATTTTAGAATGTCTTCAAGTCAGTGGCGTAGCAACATTTGTTGCGACCCGAAGGGGTCGAAAAATGGCGCCCCAAGATCACTGATAATCCGTTAACGTTTAAAATTCCCCAAACCCTTATTTTATTATTATTGAACTACACAGTCAATGATTTAATTATATTCAACTTAAAATATTTATTTGTATTATTAGACCGGTACAGTTAAAAAAAATCCGTTTAAAACAGTATAGTTACGAACATAAGACATAACTAAAAAATACAACCTTAAAACTCATTTTTATTATAGAATTTTTAATTTTTTGTCAGCTTTTTTACTAATATTTCTATTTCTTATTATGTATTTGAAAATGGCGCCCCTGTCATATGCCGCCCAGGGCCGACCACCACCTCCACCCCTCCGTTGCTATATCACTGCATCCAGTATTAAGTAACTGTAGAAGAATGTAGAGCATAGAGCAATAGTCAGTTTACAAATCTAAATTTTCAACTTGTGTTGCTGCTGACATGGTGCATGCTTTTCGTGTTGCATCGTCCAACGTTTGGTTTGCATTTGGCATTTTCAAATGATATGTAGAATACGATGGTCTTGTCAGGTGTGTGGTAGGTTTATTAACAACATAAAGTATAGCTTTATTAAAAAGAAATGATCAACAAACTGATGCCTTGGTGATTAAATGAATAGAAATTTGCTTTGCAGTTTTTATGAAGTAAACTAGTAAAAGGCAGAGGAGAAAGTGCATCGATTAAATGTACACAAGAATCAGATCATCGCGTTTGTATGAGACCCTACATCATGTAGATCTTTTGAAAACCACAATAGGTATTAAGAATCATAAGAATAAGACAAAATACATTGAATTCAATGGAATTTTTTACCTTTAATATACTTTGTAGGATCCCTTCGATCCTTCTGAC
>JAUZSX010299771.1:0-13196 GCA_034780655.1 Idiosepius hallami | reverse complement strand
ATAAGAATAAGATTTCCACAATCAATTTCAAGGGCGCTACCATTTGCAAATTCCAATTTTATACATTTTAACTACATAAGGTTTAGATTAAATTCATATATATGAAAATGCAAATCCTATATAATCTAAAAAAAAAAAAAGAAATACTGTTACTGTTGGTTTAGCATTATTAGACCATGTTAGTTCTAATATAAATGTAAATAAAGGTTATTAAGGTTTTCTAGAGTTACAAATATTTTATTATCATAAATTAATGCTTGTTTGGTTACTAAGAATTGCTGAATAAATGTTTTGTAGGTAAAATTTAGATTTTAAAAATCACAATTAGAAATATCAAATTATATGGCAGTACTTGGAATAGAAAAAAAATTATAAAAAGAATTTTTAGTATCTATGAGGCTGAGTAATCTGATCCCTATTTCTAATAGTATAATAAAAACTGATATTTTTCCCAGGTAAAAAAAAAAGATTAGTATGTCCATGTTAAAAGGCAAAAGCAGCTTCTATGTGCACAAAATTGTTACCTTGATATTGGCAGGTTTACCCTGGAAAGGAAGCAGGAAAAACATGGGTTATTTTACATCAACATGCCATGAAGGGCCAAATCATAGTACTACAAAAAACTAAAGGCAAAATTATTAGCTGAGCAATCAATATATAAACAAATACAGTGCCCATAAAGTCTTTTTACAATTAAAAACAAACAACTAAAAATTATTATAAGATTAGCATAATTTAGAATTTTTTCTCATCCTTACATAATTCAATCATCTAAATCTATTTTTCTGAATAATCTAAATACAATTTCCAAAGAATCCTCTAGAAAATTCAGAAAATAAGAAACACTAGATACTGAGGTTTTATTTACCTCATTGAAATGGTCAACAATTGTTAGATTTATATATGTCAGGGCTCTATAGAAAAATTTACCTTTAGTTAACCTTTGACAACTAAATATTTTCAGAGGATATTTTTAGAGGAATTTTTCGGACAATTTTCATTTACTAGCCAAATAGCAATGTTACTAGCCAAACCCATGAATTGTTATTTCACCCTGTTATTATAAAGAAACCTCAGAACTTGGTTACTTATTTTACAAAATATAATCCATTTCACTTTAAACTACTTTTTCTTCTGCATAAATTTTTTTTTAACAGCCTCTTAAAAAAAATGGATTATATTGTTATACTTTCTATTGTATTAAATCTTTTATTGTTTAAATAATTTAACTCTGTTCCTTTAATCAAAAAATCAAAATATTAATAATGTTTAAAATTTCAGTATTTGAAAGATTGTTAGTGGAAAAAAAAACAGTTGCCAAAAGATGAGTGTTTTAATATTTTTTAGTCGCCACTTGGAAAAATCACTCGCAAATGCTAGTGTTTCACTCACAATGTAGAGCCCTGTAAGTCCTTTTTGTCTGTTTCCATAGTCTCCTAAATTAACATATATTAAATTTAGTTGGATATATACAAATGCAATGAGTTTAAAAACTGAGATCATCACTAAATACATACAACAAATCTGATTGAGACACTTTTTTCAGTTACTTCTGTAATAGGTATTTTCAAACTGCAAAGTAAACTTTAAGGGCAGTGTGTATTTGACATGACATGCAATCAACTTCTCTTGTATAAAAAAAAACACAACAAAAACTATTATTTAAGTAGAAATTCAAACATCGTTATTTATTATTAAACATTTCATGTTATGAAATAATTTCAAAATAATTATAAATATCAATGCATAGTTATGATTATTTCTGGAAAAGATGAAATATATAGACATACAATGAAATAGACTAAAACCAAGACATTTTTTCAAATCACAAAATGCATTTCCAATTTCCTTTCAAATCAGATAAACATTATTGGAAATAGTATATTTGTGTGTGAAAGAGGGACATTTGAAACTTCATATTAAAACTAATAAAGACCTCTCTATAACTTTGTTTGAAAACTATAAGTGTTTGCAAACATCAAAATATAGAATTAAAAAACACAAATCTTATATTCATTGTGTATGTTTGGTTAAATGAAGTATATATTTAATCCAGTCTGCTTTGATGGAGAATGCTGTTAAAGGTGTGTGCAGACTCACACAGATTTAACATGTAAAACTATGAACTTATGTCTTGAAAATATTATTAACATTTTTTTCTTTAAACCTTTTCTCTTTTTAAATTAACAATACTATCTTTTAATATATTTTTTTGAGGAAAAACAATTTTGTTAGTTTGTTTTTTTATTCATGAAACAAGAAAAAATAACTTTAAACAAAAGCACGTTAATTTTCATAAAAATAAACTTGTGCTAAAAAAACATAATTAATTTTACTATTAAGATTCAATTTTTGGACATAAATTTAATTTAAGAAAAAATCAATAGATATTCAAAATCTCATGTAAAAAAAATTGATTAAACTACTTTGATAAGTTGTAAGAAATTTCTTTATTTGATGTTAAGAAAATAATAACAATGGTGTTAGTGATGAATTTAAAAAAAATTCATTGGAAGATAGAGGGTTGAGTTGATTTAGTTAAATGCAGAAAAAATTATAGATTTGTTAGTTTACAATCAAAATGATAGTAGTTGCACAAAATGCCAGCAGAAGGATTTTATAATTTGACTGGTAAATATATACCCCTTTCTGTCTCTCATGTGTGTGACTATTTTTAATTGATCAAAAACAATAATAATCAAATACACATATCTATGTCTTGTAGTTAAGGCCATAGAGCAACGAATAAAAATAGTATAGATTACAATGTATAATCAAAAAAGAGTAATCATATTATACAACTATTAAGGAATAGGGGGAATGAAGATGAGAATGCGTCTTAAAGAAGCAAAAAGTATTTTTAAAAACAGACACAAAAAATATGAAAATGATTCAAGAAAGCTAGACCTGACAGCATTCTTTTTGAATTAATGAATGAAGCAATTATGCAAATAATTTTGAAATAAGCTTAAGAAACAATTACTTCACACAGCTTGTAAGTAAAGCAAGAACTTGTCGTAAATGTATTGTTCCTAGTCCCTCAAGAAAATCAAAGTAAAGTTAGCTTTCTAATAATCATTTTCATTGACTAGCTTTATACAGACACGAGTAGGCATGTTTGAGATCTATTAAATTTGATGCAAGTTCAAGATAAGTGACATTATAATCGAAATACTATTTTGACTTAATAATAAATTATCTCAAAATCTAACCCAAAATTTGTACAAACTATCCAGAAATCTGCAGACATTCTATTTTTGGATTATATGTAACCAATTGCTTGAACATGGTCATTTGACATTTAAGATACTCATTGCTAAAATCATGTCCATTTATGGGAAGTCACCTGTATTATTTTTACAAAATCAAGTTACATTCATCTATTTTGTTTTTACTTTTTTTGCCTTTTTATATTTGGTAGGAATAGTTTTTGTGTGATATATACAGGTTTCTGAGTTATATTATACATTTCCAATGAATACTAATTATATTTGATATATTCTATTACATTTGAGAGGTAAAACTTTAAAATCATTGTAACTTTTAAAATCCTTAGTAAAACTTTACTGTTATATTGCAGTAGAAAATAACTTTAGATCATCTAATTTTGTTTCATTATTATGAGGAGGAGGCTCATAATATTGAAAAAAATTGATCACCAATGACAAATCAATAGTAGGGAAAGGGAAATAACTGTGTGTGTAATTCATTTGGTATAATCTAGATTAATTCAAATACTTAATCACTCAAATATGGTTATTTTTATACACACGCACACATACACATTCACAAAGAAAACCCCAACAAACTTATAATATAAGTTTAAGCATTTTTTTTACATTACAAACTCTCAAATTTAAAATAAAATTATTACAGTGATTGTCAAAAATTAAACATTGCAGATTTTTTAAAGAATACTTTAAAATATTCAGGATAAACTGTAGACTCTCTCCATAGAAAATATGGAAAGCAGGAGATCATTCAACTAACTGTAACCTTCTTCTTTGGAAACAAATATAGTGTTTACTGTTTAATAGTAACAAAACATTTTTGGTGAGTAACATTTGTCTACCTCCTCAGCAGCATTCAGCAAAATAAACTCTTTTTTTTAAACTAAGTTAAAGAGTTGGATTCTTACCGTAAATGGTCAATTCAATGGTCAATTTTGTGCGTAACCAAAAATGAATTCGCTACATAACAGCAATGAAAAAAGTAAAAAGTACCCAATTTTTAGCTGAAGAAGCTGAAATAAATTTTTAAGACTAAATCTCTAAAGAGATAAATGAATGATTCAGGGTTAACAAAATTAGACATTTGGCCAGTAGAATAACTAGATAAAGAATTTTTTTTTAATATTTTAATATGATGATTTGATAAATATACTTAATCTATTTTTAATGATCATACAAATAAATGAGTCTTAGACTGCAGCAGCAGCAACATTTAGATGCACTCAAATACTTACTAACACTTGGGGTAATTTCTTGTGTAAACAACTGAAAAACGTGATGAACAACATAAAACAAACATGGGATAATGAGTTGTTGTTTTTTAGTCAAACAATGAGAAAGTCTTAATTGGAGTAAAAAGAAAAATAAGAAATGATGTCAAGAAGGTGTCAAGTCTAGTAGCTCTTCTCTTTGCTCAACCCTTTGAAATCTAAGAGGCCGATAAAACGGCCAGAAAAACATAAGGCAAAAAAAGACACACCAATATGGCTTTATGTTCCTCTAATATAACGACTCAGAGTGACTACTTGGTAATTTTGATAAATCGGGGTCCAAAGGTAATATTTCTTACTGTAGTGTCAAAGTGACATCAAGTAAGTAAGGCATTATTGTTTTCACACCCTCGGATAAGTCAAGAAAAGCCGAACAACAGCATTCTGGTCAGGTGGAAGGGAACCCGGAAATATCGCAAACTCCCTCAAATGACTATTTTTTTTTTTTTGTAAATTGTTGTTAGTCATAATTTGGTAAAAACTACCATGACAAATTTCTTTTGAATGACAATAAACATTTGAAAAAGAAAATAAAGACATTTAAAACTAAAAATAAGGATGTTTTGAATGAAAAAGAAAAAAATTCCTCAATGACCAAGGAAAGTGTGATGACTTTGCATTTGAGATGTTTAAATATTGAAAATAGTTCTTGTTAATAATAAAAGTGTTATGAAATAATGGTAACTAATACCTTAGGATATTCCACATCCTTATCAGAAGACCCAAAAACGAGATTTTCCAAGTCTTCAACCCGTTTTTCGAGAATATCAATAGTTGCTGCCATTTTTCAACATTTGTACAAGTAATTGAGAGTTATTTACCTTTAAAAGTATACTCTTCATTAAGTTGAAAAACACTATTTTAAAACAATTTGAAAAATAAATCAAATCTTATGAATATTAATGGAATTATTAACTTCAAAGAAAGCAATTCAAATCAATAATGTCAAATTATTTAATTTGTGATATTACCAACATTTATTATTCCAAGTTTTTTTTTCTTAAATTCAAATATCATGTTTGTATGTTTATACGAAACTAAAAACTGAAAACATCTCTAGAGCCAGTAATTATTCACAAAAAATATAGCATAATTTCTTATTTATTATCATTTAAAATGTTTATTTGAATTTTGCTAAGTGATTTGGATTTTAACCAAAAAATTCAAATACATAATTTTCCTAATTAAAAAAAAATAACAATTGCTTTATTTGTCATTCGTCTAATAAATATAAACAAGAAACATCATTTTGATTAATTCATCCATTTATCATGGCTTGCCAGAAAGAGCCAGAAAACGGAACGGCAAAGCCTTCAAGCGATATCCGACCGAATAACGATGACAATCAGTTTGGGGAGGCTTCATCTGTTGATAAAGTTACTTTAAATAACAAGGTATGTTTAAAAGTTCTCAACAACCAACCAATCCTACCACGTAGTACTTTGACTTACTATCTATCATCCACGTGTTTCATTCGCAGGCAGAATAAACCAAATGTTAGAGAAACAAAAATTGTTTTTTTTTATAATTCATGTGTCGTTATTAATTTTAAATCTTACTGGTTAAACTTTTGACGTCCACTTTGAAAAAATCAACTTAAATACCACGAGCTAAATTTCAAAACTGAACAAAAACAAACATTAATTTATTTGCGGAAGAGATGATGAGGACAACTCAAAACAAACAACAGTCCACAAATTAATTAATACATTGAACCAAAACAATTTCAGTAAAACTTCTTTGTTGGTTGTTTGTCCTCCTGATCTACTTGTTAAATTAAGGTAGAACTGAAAATATACACTTTAATTAATATTAAATCATTACATTATAATGTAATGATTTTTTTTAAATTCTTGAAATAAGGCTTGATAATTTGTGCAGTTCAGTTATCATCCTCATTTTTGTATTCGTTAAATTTGCTACGTTTAGGCCAGTTTATCATGAAGAAAGCCGAAGCATAAACTGACCGAAAAAATATGAAAATTCGCATTGTTGATTGGTTTGAAGGAAGGCCTGATGAACTATGATTCATATCGAAAATACCTGTAAACATAGTTTTAAAAATGCAACACAAAAGTTTTACTAAAACTTTTAGGAAACGTATGTGTCGTGTCAAACTTTATAGACACTTTATTTTCAAATTAAGTAAGAAAAGAGTCAAATTAAAACTGTGTTGTTGTGAGAAAGATGTACATTTCAAATTTCACTCTTACAGTTAATTAATTTCAAATATAATCACACAAAAAAAGTTAAAACGTAAAATGATTGAAGTAAACTACAAAGAAATTAAAATTAGCGCACACCATAAGTCAGAGCTAAACAATAAATACTCAAACATGGATCATAGGTTTTATTAGATTCTGTTGGTGGTGACTGGTGATTATGATCAAGTTGATAATGATAATGCATGTTCATTTAAAATAGCCCTAGATAAATACACCAATACTATCAAATACCACTTTGATATTTTGATCTTAACAAAAATAGCTGGTAATTTTGAGCAAAACAGTTTTTCACTAATGTTTGGATTCAAACAGTTACTGTCTTCAAAATTGAACTCTTAGACCCTTGAATAAAATACAAATATGTAATTTTCACTTCTAGATTGTTACCTACTTTATGGCACAATTTTAAATATTATTTGAATTAATTGGAATCTAATATTCACTGAACTAACAGAATGTTATTCTATTTAAACCATATTCCAACTTGAATTTGATATTTTGGACTGTAATATCAAAGAATTCCAGCCATGGCTGTAAATCTAACAAATTAGCTCCTCTTTTATCTTTACAGATCATCTCTATGCGTTCAAAAATAAAGAAATCTAAAGTTCGAATTCTTGCAAAATTGATTCGACACATTAAACAATTGAAACTAAAAATGTAAGTTTTAATTTATTATTTTTCTGTTTTATTTATAAAATGTTTTTTAAAAGATTTTTTTCAATATCATGTAAAATAAGAATGTACAATAAAATTTCTAAAAAAATATAAAAACTTTCTTCTCTTTTTTTTGTTGCACCTACTGAGTAAAAAAAAAATGCACCATCCTCAATTTTTGAGTCATTTTTATTTTTGGATTTAAAGATTATATTCCGTGTGTTTTTTTTTTACTTATGCTAAACTAGAGAAAAAAAATTCATTTTTGGTTTAAGATTTAATTGTGAATTGTAATTCTGATTTTTATTCATTTGAATAAATTCCAGTGAAGAAAAACCAGTGAATGTGGAAAAGAATAAAAGAAAATGTGTAAACTTAGTTGAAGAAATGAAAATAATCAAAGTAAGTTTTCATTGGTAATATTTGGACTTTTATTATTAACTATCATAAAATATTTTTTTTATTTGTTTGAATTTTATAGTTGAGATTGATAATTTGTATCAGATCAGGTGTTTCTAATGCACAATTAAATGTGTTGAAACAAAGATTTTAACAAAAATGATTGTCTGTGGCATTAAATGACCATAAAAGTTGATATTCTTTTGTTAAAAAAGAGTCAACCTATTTCAGTTTAAAAATATTTGATCATAACATAATATTTATAATTAGCTACATTTCTATTTATCCTATTTTGATAAAATGTGTTTTTTTGTTTTGTTTTTGTCTGCTTAATAGCACATCAAGATCCTTGTAGGGTATTTAACCCTGAAGCTTTTGATATCTGTCAAAAATATCTAAATTCATCAACAAGAATTTATAAAAGAAAATAAAATGTCACTTAGTTTATTATTAGAGTGTATTGAAGACTGCTAGTTAAATATTAAGGATTATAGGTCATTAGAGCTATTTATAGCTACAATTTTTTTGTTTTCTTAGATGATTCTCATGTACATATACAGCATGTTTTTTTTTCTTGTATGATTGTTGAATTGTATTTCTTTTTCTTATAGGCTTTAAAACCAGATACGATAGCAAGGTTTGTATTGGGAAATACATGTACATTTGTGGAACTTAATAACAAGGTTAGTACTATATATTTACTTATTGATGGTTGGTTTCATTTATATAATTTTTACATGGTTGGTATTTTGGACTGTAACTTCAAAGAATTCAAACCATGGCTGTAAATCTAAAAAATTAGCTCCTCTTCTATCTTTACAAAGCATTTCTATGTGTTTTTAGGATAAAGAAATCTAAATCTATTTTTCCAGGTAAAAATTTTTTTATGTTTCTTGATAATTAATAATGAATTTTAGCTAATAACAGCTTATAAGATAAAATTTCATCTATTATATTATTGGCTAAATAACTTTTATCTATATTTAGGAAAATAAAATTGATGTAGAAAAAAGATAAGAAATAAAGAATAGATTTGATAAGAATCTACTTTCATCAGTTTTTATTTTGCTTCTTTATTAGAAATAAAAACTATTTAAAGCAATTTGTTTTAAAATTAAAAAAAAGGAAAGTATAAAAAAAGAAACAAATTTATAGTTAAAATACAATTAATAATCTAATTTTAGATTACTTTAGAGTAAAGCCTGATCATTTTAGAATTAATGTATGTTTCCCTTTTATTATCATTATTTAAGTTTCTATTGTTATATTGACAACCTTCGTCAGGTGATTGTAATTCAACTTGGGAACCTTCATGTTTTAATCAGGACCATTCAAAGAACTTTAAACTTAACTAATATTCAATGCATTAGTAATGTAAGTTCTGTATGTATTCTTGTTTATTATTGTTTTAAGATGGGATTGGAGCTTTATGTTCATGTGATTCACATTCAGAACTGTAGAAACTCATTTTCATTAAATACAAGGTTAAAGTCAAAGCTTTGTGAAAGCTACTGATTTGATTATAATTGCCTAAAGAAAGCCAAAGAGTACATTGGCTGAGATGACATGAAGATAACAAAGACAATAGTTCAAAAACTTAAAACCCAATCTTAAATCATACAGTTTTTATTTTAAAGATAGTAATTGTTAGTTGTAAATATAATTTTTTTTTCTTTTTGCATATTAATGCTTTATTCTGTATTTTAGGGTTTTCAGTCAATAGAAGCCCGGGCACTTGCTCGCTTTTCAGATGAAAGCCTGCTGCAAGATATTGTGACGAAATTTCGTAATGACCATTCTGACTGGAAATCTTTGGCAGCTTTTGTACAGACTCAAAGTTCAGGTCGTCAGATCAAAAAGAAAAAAAGAAGTAAAAATACCAAAGCTAAAGATACAAAGACAAATATAAAAGCAAAGCAAGTGATGGTTTCTTCTTTCCTTCAAGGTAAAGTGAATACCAACTTTAACAAAGCTGATGATGAAACAAACACTGAGATTTCTCATAAGACAGAATCAAAACCATTGCACAAGCATAAAGAAATCATTAAAGACACAAAGAAAGAAGTTGTTCATAAGGACCTTGATACCCAACAAGAGACTGAATTTTGTCTCAATGTTAAAGAATCAGATTCTCCTCAAATTAATTCTAACAAAAAGACAAAGCAATCAAAGCTGAAAAATAATCCTCCAAACGTAAAAAATTTAAAGGACAAATTGAAGAATTCAGAAAAAGAATTGCTCATCAAAAAACAAGAAACTAAGAACTCCTCCCAGAATACAGCAATGGTTGTGAAAAAAATAAATCTTCAAAGCTTTGATGACAATATTTTAATTGATAAAATGCCAAAAACAGTGGAGGCTTCGAGCGAGAAATGCAGAAATGATTCTAATGAAAGAAATGAAAATGAAATTTTTTTCTTTGGTCAAGAGAAATACTCACCCGTTACAGAAGATAAATTAGAAAAAGAGGAAAAGAAAGAAAAAAATGACGATGACAATTCTGAATTCACAATCCATGGCAATCATTCGATGTTTTTGTCATTATCAGACAAGGATAGACAACCTTTTAGAGCTGGAAGGTAAGTAACATAAGACTATGTCAAGATAACCAAAAAAAAAAATTCAATATTTAAATAAGGCTTTGCTTACTTATATCCATTTTCATTACAGATGATAATATTTGTTTTTTTTTTTTGTAAATAAGTTAGTGTATTGAATTTAATATTTTACTTCTGCATCATTTATATCAGGTTGGCGCAAAAGTAATGTTTGTTTTAAAGATTTTGGGTCTCTGGAGGAACTAAGTTTTCTGGCAACTGAAACTTTTTCAATGAGTTGTAATTAAGATACCGTGGTTGTTTAGTCTACAACTGTCCTGAAATTTCTTCATTTATTCTTTGTTTATTCAAAGTAGTTTCCAATAACAGTAATAGTAGTAGCTGCAGTTGTATTAGTAATAATAGTAACAACAGTAAATTCTCTAGTCAGAGATTTGGTGAAGTGGGAAAATTTGTAGAATCTATCCACTTAAAATAGGGTGAAGCATCTCCTTTGTGTCCTGTGGTTATATTTACCCTCTACATTTAATGAGATGTTCTAATCTCCACGCTCATACTCAGTACATATTAGAGCAAAAATATTGCAACATATTTTGTCGTTCTTGTATTAACACACTGTGAAACTTGTAAAGTAAAACATTTATGCATTCCTTCGATGGGACCAAAACGGGTGCCAAAACTTTTCAATATGAACAGAACAACAGTAATAATTTGAAAGAAAATAATTTAGTTTGGTTCAAAAAATATATTCCAGCTACAAAATACTGTAAATCATTAGTAAATAGATTCTCAAACATTTGTTCTAAAATTTAGACATAACCTTTGCACCAACCTAAGATAAATTTGAATCAGTGGGTATTTCAATCCTATATCTCTGATCATTTATGTTGATACATGTTAATTCTATTGTCAAAGTTTATCAAATTTAACATCTTACTGCTGTATAAGGTAATATATATATCACTACACACTCAGAGATTTACATAAATTTTACAGCATCTTCAACAACAGAAACTTCTTTTGTTGAATATGGTGTAAAGCTGATATTTAGCTTTAAATGACTACTAAACAAAACATCTTATTTTGTACTAACGTCTTGGGTTTTTTTTTCTATTATTTATGTTCTCTGAAAGAAATTTCCATTTTTCAAATTTCAAGTAAGGAATGAAATATGTGTTGAACCAAACTGATAAATTAAATGTATAAAGTCAAAATGAAAATGCCATTTTTGTATTATGAATAAAATTAACAAAATTAATCAGATTAATATATAAATTGGAATTACAAGTAAAATAATACATGAAAAATATAACAAAATGCTATGGAATGGTCATTCAGTTGAATCCAATTTTAGATAACTGGTTTAGAATTATTATTTATCCTTAGGTTTTGATCTTTTCAAGCATTTCCTTCTTTCATTTAAAATAGACTTTATATTAAAAGTAAAATACCAAAATGATGTTCTTATTTTTTTTTCCAGAGGCAGAAGAGGACGAATGGATTTCAGATCACATCATTCTGACTTTAAACAATCTCATTCACAAGGACATCAAAATAATTTTGCACGAGGAAATTTTTCAAATAGAGGCCAAAGAAAAATGACCTCTGCATTTCCCTCAACAAAAACATTTCAAGATACAACCTCTAAACAAAAACTTTTAGACAAAAGCAGTAAGTATTATCTCTATCTCTCCTTCATTCAGATATTAATCATAAAAAAAAATTTCATGCATGTATTTGGAGTCAAAGTGCTCAATATCAGTAATAGTGCGAGTAGTTGGTCCATAATAATAAAACATGAATTATACAAAACTAGTTTCTATTTTTAATATGTGGATTACATTCCTATAAAGAAACCTATTTTGGCCAATTTGCCCTCTTTTCTTTCTGAGGTATTTCTTAAAATCAAGAACCTTTATGAAGATTCCGAAATTTGATTAAAGATTTGAAGACCAGAAGCCAGATTGACCCAAATACATTAAATAATAGAAAATATTTTTGATTTTGATTTTTTTTCTTTTTACTTTATTCAATGATTTGGTTTTTTTTATTCTTTTATTGTAGATGTTAATGAAGAGAAACTTCATCCATCGTGGGAAGCCAGTCGAAAACGAAAAGAACAAGTTGCTAATTTATCTGCATTTCAAGGCAAAAAAATCAAATTTGATGATTAAAAATCTTTTTAAAAAAATCTTTGTTGATTTCATCAAAATTTGAAATTCAAACGTATTGTATCATATAATTTTGAAATTATTCTCTAAATAACAAAACTTGCTCAAAATCCATAAACTTTTCTATATGTCTATAAATTTTACATGCGAAAATAGATCGTATATCGCTTTTTAAATTTCAAACTTATCACATAGAATTATGTTTTACCAATTGATCTGTATGCACCCACATATTTTATGTATATTGTGAATTTTTTTAAAGGTATATTAAGAGAAAGCTGGTGATCATTTTTGTTGAATCAGTTTGCTGCAAAAAAGAGAATTTTATTGCAAACGATCAAACTAAATTATTTTATGGCAAAAATGATCAATCTAAGTGTTTTCTAATTCATTCCGTTTTAATTGCTCATTGAAACTACTCAGATGAACAAAATCTCAATGATGATGGCATCCGTCCGTCTCAAGGGACAATGGAAATGCACCCCGTGTTGGTTCAGTGTAGTGGCTACTCCAGGGCACGAGTCCTGGGCAATGTTTTTTGGGGGTCTCTAATTCTGCCCATTTCTCAGTACCCCCCTCTCGACCTTACCGGCAGAACTCCATAGGGGAGCAGAGCAGT
The DNA here is from genome assembly GCA_034780655.1 of Idiosepius hallami. NCBI lineage: Eukaryota > Metazoa > Mollusca > Cephalopoda > Idiosepiidae > Idiosepius > Idiosepius hallami. Next base: position 66 of record JAUZSX010299771.1, on the reverse strand, counting down.
ACGTTTGGCACCAGGTTGGCTGTAGGAGCTACCGGAACGAGCTGAGTACAGTTTCGGACTGCCTTA
>JAUZSX010299760.1:0-13196 GCA_034780655.1 Idiosepius hallami | reverse complement strand
AGAAGAAAAAGGAGAAGAGAAGAAAAAGAAAAAAGAAGAAAGAAGTGGTACTAAACAACGTGTCTATTTCATTTAATTTGTAGGAAAAGTTTTTTTTAATAAAAAAAGAAGAAGGGAAAAAAAAGACGTAATTCTAAAAGGCGAGTCAAGGTGATGTCATGTGTAGAAAAAGATACATTTAAGAGAAAGTGATGAAGAAGAAAGAAAGAAGTTACGTGTCAAGTTAATGTCGTTAGGAAAAGCGATTGCTATGACTTGGAAAAGAAAAAAGAAAAAAGAAGAAAGAAGTGGTACTAAACAGCGTGTTAATTTCATTTAATGTGTAGGAAAAGTTTTTTTTAATAAAAAAAGAAGAAGAAGAAGGAAAAAAAAGGACATGATTCTAAAAAGCGAGTCATAAATATATATATATATTTATTTGTTATTACTTCCTCAACTCGGGTTTCACCTCATCGGATCTTCAGGAGGAACTCTGGAACAATATAGAAATTATACGAATTTTATACATTTGTTATAAATAGATTTTTGTTATTAGAAAGATAATTAACCTGATAAATACAATACAATTGGACCTATATAATATAATACTAATGAATCAATAATTATTACAAAAAATATATATATACACGCACACACACACATAATCTTTTAGATAAACTAAACTGTATTTAACTTAATACTCATTTTCCACATCATTTAGAGTTTTTTTGGCGGTTTTTCCTCATGATTGGTATGTTCTTAACAAAAATAATGAAATTAATATAAAATTTGGGATCAGTTCCAACATTAAATATTACATTTCATGGGTTTTCTAGTTTGCTATAACAAAATCAGAATAACATTTCTATTTTAACATTTGAATTGTTTTTATTTGTTTATCAGATATGGACAAGGAAGATGCTTTGATTTGCTTTGAGGATCATATACGAATGTTGGAACAGGAATATGATGATGAGAAAGAGAGAGAGCGGAGGAGAGTGAGAAGGCAGCAGAGGAAAAACAGAGAGAGCTTTCAGGTATGTTGTTTAATGCCATTCTTTTTCCCACTATTTTTCTTGAAGCTTCATGAAATATCATATAATTAACATTACTAAAAAAAATAATATTTTATAATTATATGAAACAAGATTGTTATCCTTATAATCATAAAGAATTACATTAGATGGAAAAAGAAGTTAATTTACTTTGTCGATTCATATCTGGTACCCTCAGGATTGATTTTAAAAACTGAAACCCTCAAGGCAAGACCTCTCCTCCCATCCCTCCATATGAAGTATATGAACGATACCTTACCTTCTGAGGTGTTCAAGTACCATGTTCAAAAACTGGTCAGGAAGCTACACAGTATTTTTAAGATCTGGCACTGTCTCTCTGGATTTCTAAGATTTGTTAATCTAACATCTATTTAAGAGGGGCTATAAAATAATCGGCAACAACCATCAAGGCATAACTCTCCTGTTATTGGCTGGAAAGATTTTGGCATGGCTTATTCTACATAGGATAAACCAGCATTTTGTAAACGATATTTGTCCCGAATCAAAATGCTGTTTTCGAGCTGGTCAATATGACCTTTTCCTGGGAATCCCAGACAACATGCCAAAGGTAATGATGTTTAATGATAGTATGAAGGCATCTGTTGTCTCCAATGGCAAGACCTCAGGACTTTTCAATGTTATAAACGTTACCAAACAGGGCTGCATGATGGCACCAGTATTGTTTGCTTTTTTCTTTTCAGCTATAATGAAATATGTTTTTGCTGTTGTAAAAAATGGTGTAGTTCAAGTTTTCTTTATTGATCAAACTTCTAAAATAAACTATTAAATTTCTTTTTAAATTATAGAATCTTTTTATTTTTAAACAAACTGTTTACAAACACGTAGCCATGATTTGTACTTAATGAAATGCATTGATTTAAATTGTCAATAATAATTAGCTTTGTAAATAAAAAAAAAAGTAGTATCTAGATTGACATTTTCTATAGTTATTGAATTATTATTTTTTTAATTTTTGGGGAAAAAATGATTTCCTGTGCCTGCAGGTAAAATTTAAAAAATAAAAACTCATTTAACTCAAAAAAAAAAAAATATTAGAAAATTTAGTTAGCAGTCATGTCTAAATATAAAAAAAAATATTTAACTGGCATTAAAATGTCAGCTGTGATATTTTGTTTTTATGGGTTGTTGACAACACCTTCCTTCAACAGCAGTAGCAGAATACTTTAAATAGTTTGTCTTGGGACATTAAAGGGAAATAAATAGGCACTATGATACAAAAGAATTTAATGAATTTTGAAAAATTTAATCGCTTGATCACAAGTCTTTTCAAATCAAAAACTGTTTTTCTTTTAGAGTTGTGAAAAATAAAATCTATTTAGCATCATTTTTTTGTAAATTAAGCATGGAGTTACCAATTAGTGAATTTTTTTAATAAAGGCTTAATTTTTTTTAAATTAACAAAGATAAAAAATTAACTTCAAATTTTATAAATTTAAATGAATAAAAAAAAATTTACCTAAAAAAATTAAAGTATTTTTCATATAAACTTTTTTTTTTAACTTTCATCTTTGCTCATTTTATTGAAAAAATTAACGCTCAAAATACATTTCTACAACACCAAATGGTAGAGTTTATCATTTGTCCAAAGTGGATAAATTATCTGTGCAAAAAATTGTATATACAACAATTTAGTCTTTGGACACAGCAAAATTTGATGCACAGTGTAGTTTAAAATTTCTACCTTTTTTTATCATCACTTTGTTCCAAATGAAAAAAAGAATGTTTTAGTTTAATGAAAATAACTTAGAAAAATTAAATTATTAAAAAATAAATACTGATGATATTGAAAGCATTTTTTTTAATTAAAAAAATATATATAAATGTTAAATGCCAACTACAAATATACTAGGTTTTAAAAAATTCCACTCATTTTTGAAAAAAAATAAAATGTTTTTTTTTTTAAATAAAAATAATAGTATTATTTTTTTTAATTCAGAAATAATTTCTTCTAATTTTATGTTTAATGTAGGGACCCCAATTTTCCTTGATTCCATTTCGACTTTTAGTAAATTCCATTTTTTTCCGTTTTCATATTTAAAAAATTTAATTTTCCTTACTTATTAGGTTTATTGAATTTTTTATATTTTTATGAGAAAAATTAACCCTTTCGACACTAAGAGGCCGATATATCAGCCCTAGTAACCTAAGACAAAAAAGACGCACTGACATTTCGACCCTATTATATTTTTTAATAGAACGGCTTTCTGAGTGACTACTTGGTAATATTACTAAGCCATTGTACAAATACATTATCAGTATTTTTTGTTTTTTTGCGGGGGGGGGTGTTTTGTACAAATACCTAAATAGTTATTTTTTTATTTTTTAATGTTTAGAATAAAAAAAAAAAATCTGATTTAGTTTTTCTTGATATTTTGTTTAATGTATTATTTTCTTTTTATAAAGGATGAGTGAGGAGTGAGTTTGTTTTGTGTTAAAAGTATTCCTTTCTTTTATCCCCCAAGGGATTTCATCTCATTACTATTAGTAGTAGTAGTGTGTGTGCATGCGCATGTTTTCCGTCTACAAAATCAATAACTTGATCTTGTGTTGCTAAACAATGCTTTGCTTTGCCCAGCTGGATTTCTTTCTCTTGTAACCAATTGAATATTGGCTTCATATTTGACTTGATATAAAACAAAGCAAAATTAACCTTAATGTGCCACCTGCTCCTCACAGGATGGCTTTAAAAATATGTAAAAATCAACAACTATTTATAAATTCTCTAGTTCTTTCTTAGTTTTAAGCACAAACTTTTAATAAAATTTGAGATGATTTTGTTTATGTTAAAATTTAAAAACCTATTGTGTATATGAATTAAAAAGGTATATTTAGTGATTCAAATTTATTTTTCTCTCTAAACTCGCCACATTTTATGTGATCTGCTATTCAGCCTTATTCAGGTTACTTAAAAAGCTTTATTAAAACTTGAGAAACTTTGATTTGTACAGTCATTTCCTGAGATGAACAGATAAAACTTGAAGATGCAACGAACAGATATTATATTTACTTGTATTGTGATATTGGTGTGAAGTAAAATCCCAATAAATATGGCTTTACTACTCGATTATTCTAAATGCATAAATCATTTCTGTTCATTTCCTGAATGTGACTTTGCTGAAATTGGAGTTTATTTAGTCTATAGATGAAAATTTATACTTTTTTTTAAGTATAAATCCATCAATGAACAAAGCTCACCTTAAGGGTCTTAGAATTTGTTTCATTTATTTATTTTAGAATTTAGGGGAAAGATTATGGTTCAGTACACCACATTAATAATAATCTGGCAAGGTTAAGTGAAGTTAAAACTAGAAGTAAATATACATGTTCTATGTATGTTGGGTTTGTTCTATTTAGGGAAGGTTTGATATTTTTATGAATGTTACTTCTTGTATCATTAGAATGTCATATTCTTCATTTTGGTAAATTGGCATAATTTGGAATAATGTTGTTATGTAAATAAACTCTTTGATTTAAATCAATTAGATTGATTAAATATGAAAGAATAATGATAAATAAAATTAAGAAGTATAGGTGTACAGATTTCAAAAATATATCAGATTGTCATGTGTGTATGAGACCTTACATCATGTAGCTCTTTTGAAAATAAAACTGCAATAGTTATTAAACAAAACTGATTGTTTATATGTAGAGCTCTTCTGAAAAAGAAACTATAATAGTTATATAAAAAAATGATTTAGACCTCTAAAATTTGCATATGGCTTTCTAGGTTTCGTTAACTACCTTTAAGAAAAAGCATTAGAAATGAATTTAGTTTTAAAAAATGAATTAGAAATTTATTTAGTTAAAAATGCATTGACTGTCTTCCTAGATAATAGTCTTCCTTAATTAACCTAACAGCAAATCACCAGCGCTGGCAAATACTTCTTGTGTATTGATAAATTTAAACTATTAAACCTCCAGCTGGTTGAGAATTTTATATTTTTTCACTCAGGAGAGAGATATATAGATCGATTGATAGATAAATATACATTTCATTTTTGTATAAATTGAATAACTAACAAATATTTGATTGGCTATGAGAGCTGTAATCAAAATAAGGAACTTTAAGAATTCTATTTGGATTCCAAACAAATATTGCTTTTGTTATTCAATTTGTTTGGGCTTCTACTTACATCTTCATTGGTGCCTTCAAAGGTAATAATTAAGATAAATGAAAGGTAGAAAGTGAAGTGACTTCAATAATGATAATAATCAAAATACATCTTCTAAACTTAGCCAAATATTCATCTCTTTTTGGAGGTTTGAAATAAAAGAATACATTTTTGACAAGGTTGCATGATTTCTCTGAATGATAATTGTAAAGTCAATCAGAATTCAAGATGACTGTTTTCCTGTTTATGTGTCTAACATTACTGCAGCTGCTAGTAATGCTCTCTTTCATGGGTTAGATTAGGTGTGATCAAAATAGAACTAAGAGAAAATAACATACTATACTTATTCATGATCTTAATCATACAGATCTCAAGAAGAAGAAATTTTGATAATAAAGTTGGTTTACTACTGTGTTTTCTAAAAACTTTTTTTAAAGACAGGCTCTTTTTAATAACTTATATATAAATGTTTTTGTTTTCTCCTTTAAGTGGGAATAGCAATAGGAACTTTTCATAGAATCCTTACTAATTTTTAAATTTTATCTGCATTATGTATTTGTTATTTTATTAGCTTTTTTGGTTTTTCCTGTTAATATTACTACATTAAATTGGCTGTGTTGTCATTGAAAATTTATGGGCTTTTAAAAGTGGTAGGCATAATTTTTTTTAAAATATTTTCTATAAAACCATAAGTAATTTTTCTGTAGCTTTTCCCCCTACAAAGTTTGGTTGCATTAATTGACTTCTATCTTAATCCACAAATTGGATGCTAAAATCTTAAATAGCTTTATTCCAAAACCTAACTTATTATGATTCAGTTTTTATTCACTGCAACAATATTCACTTCTATCAATGATAGTTTTATAAAAGATTGTATTGTTGTTATTTAATTCTCTCAAATGTTCAACATCTGCACATTGAGGAAAAAACTATGTTCAGATCTTTTCTCTTCCCCAAGTGTAGGTCACAATGAAAAATTGAGTCGTATAGAGAGTAATATATGACCTGTATTCTTGAAACAAAAGAACTATATATAGTACTGCACAGAGTTCATCTCTTTGTAATCAAATCAATATGCATGAAAAAATACATTCTGGTTTATGTCAGATCAAGCTATGTTTAGTAAACCCTTGCAAGTCATCTACCATTTAACTTAAAATTGTCTGACCACACATTTTTTAGATAAACTACCTGCTACAACATACACTTAAGATACTTAAAGCTTTGTTAGAATGTGACTCACAACTATAATTATTTACTTTATTAAACAACTTTTAAAAAGCCATAAAAAGAAGGTAATAGGTAATTTTCACCCTTTCAATATCTAAAACAATACTATCAACACACTGCAGTTTGGTAAATAATGGCATGTGTGCATGTTCTCTTCTCTATCAAAGATTTTAACGTTATTTTTCTATATTCTCAAGGAAGAACTTAATGAAATAGCACATGATATAAATCTTGATAATATTCATCACTGTAACACTTGAACCCTCATTAATTTTTTTTTATTCTTCTTTAGTACCTTGTCTAATCTTCTACCTCATCACTCCTTAAGTTTTACTATAATTGAGAACATAGAAATAAAACCTATTGGGCCTTATATTTATGCTAATAATTATATAATAGAAATAAGTAAAATATTATGTGAAAACCTTTTTATTTAAATTGAATTTTTTTTATGGATAATAGACATTATTTAATCATCTGAATTCCATCTGAAAAATGTTGCATTTCTTCTTAACAATTTCCCACCTCTTCAAAATGAAATATGTTTATTACAAGGTAAGAAAGAAAGAAAGAAGGCAAGAAAAAATCAATATTCCAGTCTTAAAGCAGAATGTTGTATCAATGATGAAAATGATCTCTTTGCACGCACACACACACATTTCAGAATATAGGCAGGCTACAAAAACATTATTGGATTTCTTGTTATTAATTCATCTTCTATTATTTCTATTATAGGATCTTGCTATTTATCTCTTGCTTTTCAAATTTATGCTATGTTAAATGATACGTCTTTTCTTTGTCTGACTACCTTCATTCTCTTGTGATATATTAATCATTAACTAATTCATTGTAAGTTTTGTAAATCTTAGCACGATACTCAAAAAACCTAACCATTCTCTATTCAAAGATGTAATAATTCTCAATTAATAGAATTAATTTGTTGATTAAAAATTTTGTATTATGTTCTGGAAAAAAAGATTAGGGTTGGAAAACAATTATGATTTTTGTACAAGAAAACCTACTCATGATTGTTCAAGTCCAGTAAATTTATTTTGTTCTAAATTGATCTTTTTTTTTCTTTTTTTTTTTTGGTTTGTAGTACTATTTATGTTTTTAGATTTATTAATAGAAAGATTGATGAAAAGATACTTTGTTCAAGAATTCTTTATTTGAAATAATTATTAACTCACTGAAAAAAAAAAAAAAAAATTAAATAATTTGCTTTTTAAATTCTAGGTGAAAACATTTTTCTTTTAATGAAAACTCACTTTATTTTAAATAACTTCTACCATAACAAATAATTTATTTATTACACAAAATTTTATCTGACTAGTGTTTGACAAAGCTGTCCAAATATTGTATTTAATTTATATATTCATTTAAAAAAAAAATACTAAAAATAAATGCTAATTATGGATGGATGGATGGATGGATGGATGGAACAAGAATACATTTTATGCATTATTTTATTTGAGATATCATACCATCTTCCTGGATGGAAAATCTTTAGAAATCTTCTCTATTTATCTTCACATGAAATAAAGTTATGTTTACACATATGGTAAATTGAGCATGAATATTAATGACATTTCTTATATATGTATCCTGTTTGGTTGTCTGTTTGGCCTATTCTCTAAGAATTTTTTCATGTCATTCAGAATAATGACTTCCAACTTTATAAATTAATGGTAGAAAAGAAAATCAAAAAACAATAATTGGTTGATTCCAAATAAAATGAAATGTGACAAAATAAAAATTTAAAAAATTCTTTGTTAATGGCTTTATGATTTTTTTAGTTTGACTAATCAGGTAATCTAGGAAGTAGCACTCAAAGCATGGAGAAGTCCACTTGGAATACTGGATAGGCAGTTGTCAGAATCGTATTATGCAAGTTTGTGTCCCAAAAGTTCTTCAATTGGTTTTGAGAGACTGTATTCTTAGTTCAGGTGATACACAATCATCAGATTGATTGGATATATTCAGTAAGTAAAGAAGATAAAGCATTGTTAGGAGAGGATTTCACCTGAAATTATCAATGCCTGATGTAACCAGGTTACTGACAGATTCAGACATGTAGTGGCAACCTGAAAAGGATTTATTGAAAATAACTTCTATTTGATTTTTTGTTTATATACAATTATCAATACAAGAACTATCCATCAGCATTCAATTTTTGTAAAATTATCTGAATTAATATTTGTCTTGACCTGGTCTGATCATCCTATACAAATTATATTAAGGAAATGATATTTTTACATTACAATCAGTTTTTCAGGAATTGATTTCATCTATCATGCTTATTCATAAAGATAATGTGAAGTTGATGAGGATCCATCTTGAAATTTGGAGCTATTCAAAAGTAACAGAATTTTATTTGCTCAGTGATACAAACACCGTTTTCTCCCCACCTCCTCCATTTGTGATAGTCAGCATTCCATGAGCTTAAATGGGTTCTGTCAGGAAATGCATAAGTAATGCCATAAATTTAATAAACAGTTTTACTACATAATATAATATTTACTAGAGAATCAAAGATATGAAATTAACCTGAGACTCTTATATAATATGTCAATTGATTATACTGCACAGACACATAAATAAAATAACATTTTGCCACTGAACCGTCAACATATTTTGTTTTAAAAAGAAATGGGAAATGTATGTTCTAAATTAAACTCAACTAAGAATACAGAGGAAACTAAAATGTTAAATAGCCACTCTAAAGCTTAACTAGATACACACAACTGACTAAAAAGATGGTTTAGTAGGATTGCAAACATTGGGACTAAAAGCTAGGTGATTATATGAAGATACTGTACCCTGGAACAAACAGTAATTTAAAAACAAGAAAAAATAAAAAGTATACAAATTTTTTTAAAAAGTTTAAGATTTATTTTTGATAACTTAGAATAATATTATTCTGCCTAAATATTATAAACTTAAAGCGCACACATAAACAGGCTCATGAGCTGTCATTTTTCCTACCCCTCCTAGTTTAAAAAAACTGCTGCATCGTGAATTATGAATCAATGTATGGTACTTTTATATAGATTTAGAAAGAGGAATGATCCAAAAGAAATCTCATAAAATTATTTAAAAAAATATTTTTTCAATAAAAAACTTTGTAAAATAAATTTTGTTTACTTTTAAAAATGTTTGTGCAAGCGTAGAAAGCTATTGTTTTTATTACGTAAATTGAATGTTAGCGTTTTTGCCGCATTTTTTCACACTTAAAATCTGTCAAATCTGCAAATGGTCCTGATTAGCGCAAACACACACATATACATTAGTAATGTGTAGACACGGAGTCAACAGCTGTCGGCAACTACCAGTTTCTCGCCAATGCTATCATCAGGCCTGTTGACTGTGTCTACACGTTACTAATATACACGCTCTATCACTGATATTGGGCACTTTAACTATAAATTTAAGCAATCTTATCACTTAGATTAATATAATTACTATTAGATTGATATTGTATATTATTGTATCTATCTAAAATGGATAAGTGCTCAATTAAAATGAAATTAACCATTCATTGATAATGATTATTAGTTTGAATTTAACTTGAAGGGACCACAATTGTATGTAAAAAGGGATTGATTCTTTTCTTTAATAGTGCTACTGAAGAACAGTTCTCAGACAGTGAAACATACAGGCAAAGCGTATAGGTTTATAAAATAAATATGTGTTTGTTGTCTTTATAACATTACTATAACATCTGTAGTTAAGTGGTTTGTTTTTTTGTTTTTGTTTTTCAAACAAAAATTTTATAACTGAACCCCATTAGAAAGTCTCTTAAATGAAAAATATTCTCTGAAATGAAGTTGAATGAAATTGATTTTATTTTTCTTTTAATTACTTCTGCATTAATTTTTTTTTTTTAAATAACTATTGTGGGTTTTCATTTCCTGAAGAACTGCACTGGAAATAGTCTCATACAATCAGCCAATTTCTTTCTTCCCCCCCCCATTGTATTCCCTTACAATCTTTGTGCATTTTATTTCAACAATTACAATTTATATTCCATTTTATCCTCAGTGGTAGACTTCTCATATCCTCTTTCAATACAATGGAAAATTCCATTCAAAATTGAATGATTTTTGTTTTCAGATTCTTCCCTCTCAGTTGGTATCTTAAAAAAAAGAAATTTTTTAACTTGAACTCTTTTCCTTTCACCTGACTTTGCGTTATTTGAATTACTTTACAAAAGGTAAAGCTTAGTTAATGTTATAATTGAATGACTGAGCATCCATCTAACAATGGGTAGCTCATTGTGAGAGATGTAGAGAAAAGAGAATAGTTACACACTCATGCAGAGGACAGAAGACAGAAAAGGACATCAACACTTGTTGTAGTTGGAATCCCCCTTCACACTTGCCTGCAGATACACATATATCTTTATTTGACTCTATTGCTTTGCACTATTTGCACAATAAACCTGATGCATTACCCCAATCTTCGTTCATACAATTACTACATCTCAAGTATGGAAGTTCACAATATAACAGTTTATGATAATATTTTCCTGAAATTAATTACACACAACCAAATAAGAATTCAACCAAAAACATGATCTATGAAGCTGTTTATTAATAAAAGTAGAAAGATTTATAGAATCAAAATAAAGAAAGCCTTAAGGTATATCACTCTTAATCTTTCATTGTGTGACCTTGACTTATTGAACTGTATTTTAGTTAATATAATAGTAAAGATTTTCTGTTGAATTTTAATGTTTTATGCTTAAAAGAGTTTTTGTTTGGGAATGGGGCCATTGGAGATAGGGGGTATTAGAACATAAAATTGTGTAAGTCTCTAAATCATCACACGAGAAGAATTATTATATTTAAATATTTGTTAAATATAATAATATTCTTTGTTATTCTAATTGTTTCAACTTTACAGAAAATTTTATAAGAATTTTAACCTAATAATGATTTTGACTTGTGTTGAACCAAATCGTATTTTAAAAATAGGGACAAAATATCTCTTCAAATTTTTTTTTTTTAAGCCCCAAAGAAGAAATTCTCTTACCTTTTTCTTAATCAGCATTGATAAAACTAAAAAATAAACATAAGAAATATTTGCTAAAAACAAAACATTTTTGTCAGAAAACCTTAGGGGTTAAAGAAAATGCATTTAACTTTTACATTAATTTTTGTTTGTGATCAGATTAACAATTTATAAATTTTTGTTAAATGTTTTCCAAGTCAGCAAGGTTTTTCCCTATATTAAAGTTAAAATATTGTATAATGTATTGTGGTATGCTATATTAATTTGATACTTGTGTTAAACTTTATCTTATAAACTCTGGCTTTCATAATGTATACTCTTTTTAAATCATTGGAAGATATTGCTAAGATGAATAAAATAGAACTAATATTGCCGATTGTCCTTTTATTACTATTTGTTAAAAAAAGACAAAATGAAAAAAAGACTAATGCAATTTTTTTTAATAAAATAAAGCAAGACAAAACATTTAATAGATATTAATTATTAAACAAACTTTTTGACACAGTGGTTGCATTCATAAAAATACTAACGGTTGTATAGCATTGAGAGTTAGCAGAAATTAAACTTTAGTTTTGTTGGGTTTTCTAATGTTGAAATCGTTATTTCCATTTCTATAGAAAAAATAAACTAATGTAATGATGAAATGAATAGCTGAAAGGTTGTGATCCGCTTTTAATGGAAATCGAATAGTTAGGAAGGACAGAAACAAGAAATGGTGTATTAGTAATACTAGTTGACTAAAGAAACTTTTTACTTTATTCATTTTGTACTTGTTTATAGCCTTTAAGCTATGATCAGACTTGAGAAATGATGGACAAAGAGTCAAAAGTTCTGACAAGCAATACTGAAGGTTAAAGCAAAAACAAAATGGCTACAATTATAGAAATACTGAATGAAGCATTAGCATGTTTTATGACTAGAGTTATAGAATCTAGTGCTTCCTCTTCATCTTTTATATTAGCATTGTTTTTGTGTGTGTGTGTGTGTGTGTGTATATATATATATATATATATGTGTATATATCAGTGTTAGAGCGTGTATATTAGTTAAGTGTAGACACGGAGTCAACAGGAGTCGGCAATTGCCAGTTTCTCGCTTATGCGTTCATCAGGCCGAAAGCAAGAATCACCACTTCTAAAATTCTGAAATGATTTGTACAATCAATTTGCATTGGAGACACCGGTTCCCATCAGATCATCAAAATTAAGCAACGTCGAGTCTGGCCAGTTGTAAGATTGGTGACCATTTAAGAATATTGGTGTTCAGTTGAATTTCATATTTTTTTCTGGAAATATAGCGCCTACTTGATCTAGCCACACGCATACCCGTAAATTCAAAACCAGATGTAGAACCCGTTCAAACATGATGATTAGAGTTTTAATAGTATACTAGATATATATATAAGAACCAAATAACTTTTTTTTTTTGGTCTAAGAATCAGATTTTTTGTGTATTGTTCCTTGAATGTGACAGAAATAGTGATAGTTTTTAATATTAAAGTAATCTTTTTTTTCATTTTCTCTCCTTTCTTTATAATATAATGCTTAAAAAAACTGTGATGTGTTTTTGTAAATATTCTAAAACCTTGATATTTCTTTTAATTCTATTCGTAAAAATTTCCAATTATTTTCATTTTAACAACTAAAGAATGATTTTAAAATTCAGTGTAACAAAAAAAATTCTTATGATTTAGATTAACAAATTGGATTGATTGGATTGGATGGTTCATTTAACCAGCATATCAACCCTCATGGGTCATTTAATGCTGAATAGGTTATTTGGTTAA
>JAUZSX010299750.1:0-13197 GCA_034780655.1 Idiosepius hallami | reverse complement strand
TAAAAAGCCCGGGTAAGAGCACGTAAAAAAGGCCTTGTGCCAAACTTGGGTTGGTGCTCACCAAGTAAATATAATATACTTATTTATAATTGTACTAGAATTATTGCTTGACATTTATTTTTCTGGTTCAAAATTTGCTCCACGGATATAAATACGCTAAATGTAAAATTTCAAGTCTAATTTAAGTACAAACTAGAAAAATGAATAAGTATTTTTTCTTTACTGTTCTCTCAACTGTAATATTTCTACTCTTTTATGTGTTCTTGCTAAACCTATGGTTCACTCAAAGCCCACAAATTATTCACAAGAGTTAGACAAGTAACAACCGGGGAAGACTAAAAGGTCAATTGACCAAAATGTTGTGTATAACAATAGGAACAAATGCAGATCAATACTTACTGTCTAACTCCATCCTCCAAAGTTCTGAAAAAAATAATAAAAAATATTTATGAAAAGTCACAATAAAAGCATACGTATTAGATCAGAAAGTAGATAAGTTTTTTTTTCACCCTGAATTCTCTCACTTCCATCTGAATCAATATCAGTGACTTTTAGCTTACCCAATTTGTTACTTTACCCTGCTTTAATCAAAGATCTACGAGCTGAGTCAAATCCCTATCTGACCTCTGAGATGGTTCAACCATTTATTTTTCCCGAGCTAGTAGCATGAAAAAAAGATTAAGTCACTTCGGTCACCGACTTCCATTATTTTTTATTATTCTCGCGATATCACAACTAATCCTTCACATTAATCTTTTTGGGTTTTATTTTCTTTCTAACCAACGTTTTTGTTTTTTCCTAATTTTATTTCAAGCTAAAGATTTTTTCGTTCCTTTAGGGTTCCTGAAATTTCTTTTTTGAGTTTTTTTCTACTTTTTTTCTGGTTTTATCCATTTTTCAAACTATTTTCAATAACTGAGTTTTTCTCTAACATGTTTTATATCCAATTACTTTTTTATAATTCTGGTTAATCAAGTCTTTGATGTCAATTATTTATATAAAAAATATTTTTAGTAATTAAATTTATTATTGTTTATTTTGTTCTCATCTTATCAGGTTTTTGATGTTTCTTCACTACGTTTTGGCCTAGTCTCCCTAAGACGTCTTCAGGTCTTTTTGACCGTAACCCCGGATAGGAATGCTGTGTCTCGTCACCGAATCCTCAGTAGTCTCCCATAGTTGTTGTCTATCGAACAATGTTTTTGTGACCAAATAAATCCCTCTTGCCGACTTGGGTAGCAATTGAAACCGCTATCTTCCGACAATGCTCATCTGGGACCGTAGAGACTTCAACTCTATCCGTTGCGTCACGGGCCCCGAAGAACGATGAAGGTTGGATCTGTTGGTTTTATAAAATGCGCCATATTAAGTGTTTCCCCGCAAAATTTTCTGAGAGCATTGAGCAGGCCCAAAACCATCGGTAGTTACCGGTCTGCTTGCTTCGCTCGCACCCACTAAATCTACCACTGGGCCTTCATTCAAGTTAGAAGCTATTTTCTGGGCCCCAGTATATGAGTTATGTCCTAAGTAAATAAGATAAATAAGGTGACAACGAATACGCCGAGTGGAATGTGTAGAAAGAAAGGTTTATTAATACTAGATATACTATAAAACAAATATGAAGCTACTTTGCCTGGCAAGATTATTTACTTTTACGTATCTGGTCGAAACGTAGTTATTTCCCGTAGTTTTGTATACGGTGTTATCAGAGTCATGTCCCTTTACAACAATATGAAAGTTTGGGGCACCACAGTGTTACTTTTGTTTTTGTTGCTTACTTATTGTTTTCCTCCTCCCTCGTATCCTCGTTCATATAAGTCTATACAAAAACCTCCCTCTTCTTTTCATTATCACACTTAGCACTAAATCCCTCTAAGTTCTGTGCTCTTCTACCCTTCGCTGTTCACTCATAGTTGCCAATTGACTAGACATTCTACCCTTATCTTTGGGTAGAGGGGGACCACGCACACGCGGCTTGTTCATTTATATTACGATAACAAATTTTAAACAGAATATCAGGCTTTGAAAGTATTGTAAAATAATTGAAAAAAAACATTTTTATTTTATTTAACTTGATTAAAGTTTTTATTGAAATGTTATTATAATTAATTATTTTTTAAATTTTATCAGCTCTAATCCAATTACTCGAACACGTTTATTGCATTTATGCTCTATTACTTGATACACAGAGACACTCATGATTATGGCGATAGAGACATGGACACTCCAAATACAGGTATAAGCAAATGCACATGCATTTGATTGAAAGTCTTTATCATTTGGTTGTTGGAAGTCAATTTGACCTAGTGGATAGACAATCAGGATTCGGAATCATAGTTCAATTCTCAGTCTTTTCATTTGCTTTCATAATAGGACTAATGTCATTCGAAAAGGTATGAGTCCCTACATTCCCTCTAGCTATGGGTAAAATAATAAAAATTGTTTCATAAAAAAGGAACTATAATTGTATACAATGATTGTTTTAGGTATTAAATATCCTAAAAAAATGTTGATATGCCTTAAAACACCAACGAAAAATCTTTTAGTTGTTGACATTTTGCTAAAGAATGATCATTTATAGAGCTACGCACAGTTTAAGAAATGTAAAATATGATAAATTAATTATAAATTACGAAAACCAGAAACCAAGTAAACAGGGAAAAAAATTATAATTTTTTGTCGTCCACTACTTTGATTTAAATGTTTAGTTTAAACAATACAAACTTAGATCAAAACTTATTCATGAATTATCTTTAATTTTCCTATTAAAGATTATTGGGGAAAAAAAGAAACAACGACAAAAACAAGAACCATTTGATCAAAGATATGGATTTAAATATCTATAAATATAATTAGAATCAATTCTTTTGATCACATAATTATATGCAATACAATTTGAGTCATTTGTAATAATTATAATTCATTTCTTATTTATTTAATTGCAATGCAACTGAAATATATACAACAAAAAATAACTAAAATACACACTTAAAAAAGGATATGGTATCAAAAGTATTTGATATAACAGTTTATGTCATCATTAATACAAATAAGATTATCTCTATATATTATTGGCAAGCGTCCGTTGTTACAAACAATGTTATAGAGTTCGAACCATGAAATCTTATGACCATCGATCGCCCACTAGACCTGGACGCTGTGTGACCAGTGCTGCCAGTGGTGTGTCTCCCGGATATGCTGCACTTCACGTACGAGTGGCAGTATCACAGGTCTGATCACACCAGATGACACCGGGGCAGACGAAAAGCAGAGAGTTCACGAACCAACGAGAAAAAATAAGTCATAGTTTGGATCTCCACCAGGACTGTTAAGCTTGCTTGGATGGTACTTGAATTGACCAAAGGCTTCTCTTGGCTGAACTCTTCCCTGCATCAGAGAAAAGGGCATGCCAGTACCTACGAGAAACAGGACAGGTGAAATCCATAATCTCAAGTGCCTTAATAGGGCTTTGCGCGGTACTCTCGTCGAGGCTCGTGGCCCTGGTCGCCTCACGCGGTACTCTCGTCGATGATCGCGGCCCTGGTCGCCTTGCACGTTACTCTCGTCGAGGCTCGCGGCCCTGGTTACCTCGCACGGTACTCTCGTCTAGGTTCGCGGCCCTGGTCCCCTTGCACGGTCGTCTTGTCGAGGCTCGCGGCCCTGGTCGCCTAGTGCAGTCTTCTCTTAGAGGTTGAGGACCTGATTGAGGAGCGCGGACCTCGTCGTGGAGCGTGGTCCTCTCCTCGTGGAGTGTGGATCTGGTCGCCTCGCG
Source organism: Idiosepius hallami (assembly GCA_034780655.1). Taxonomy (NCBI): domain Eukaryota; kingdom Metazoa; phylum Mollusca; class Cephalopoda; family Idiosepiidae; genus Idiosepius; species Idiosepius hallami. Next base: position 9,425 of record JAUZSX010299750.1, on the reverse strand, counting down.
CGGTACTCTCGTCGAGGCTCGCGGCCCTGGTCGCCTCGTGCGGTACTCTCGTCGAGTTTTTTTGCACAAGACCATTTTTACGTGCTCTTACCCGGCCTTTTTAGATTCGGTGTTAGCTTTCACATAGATGAGATACTCACCCGAGTTAACGAGCCCAATCTGCCCGAGACAGCTAAAGGTGAATGTAATGATTTTGACTGGAATTTGAACTCGTATAATATGATTTCAGACCCCGAGCTTTTACCAATGTTCCACCGTCGCTGCCCAAAGTTTTAATTAGATATGACGGTGCTTTGAAAATAATGATCTCTATAGATTGTATTAACCTTCAACATGTTAATTCATCGAAAAAAATAAGCATTCTAGGTATTCCAGCTTCGTTTTGATTTAATCGACCTGAATACAATTAATAGGGCCGTTTATCCATACACATACAAACCCCTATTAAACATACTGAAATAACGCTACTTCAAATTGAACTCCTTACTTATCTTCGTTTGTTAAAATAAACTAGAAAATGAATAGCTTGAAAAAGTTAAACATACACGGTCGCATATATACGCAAAAGCGTCTAAATACAATCATTTACACACCCTTTGCCTATAACATGCACATGCAAGCAGACACGCACATTTGGAGAAAATAAGGGTAAAACGCCAACTTACAATTTAAATAAAATAACAACTTATAGAATTCAATACATATAAATATAATAAAATCGGCAAAAAATATAAATAAATAACCCCCTCCCAAAAAAATAATAAAAAAGAACCTTGACAGTCAATTTTATACATGTTTTATTTTCTCTAAGGAATAATAATAATGATAATGATAATAATAATAATAATGATAATGATAATAATGATAATAATAATGATAATAATAATAATGATAAATAATAATAATGATAATATTAATAATAATAATAATAATGAAAATAATAATAATAATAATGATAATAATAATAATAATAATAATAATAATAATAGTCGTAGTAGTAGTAAAGGATTCAAATTCAAACTGTTCGAAAGAATGGCTTTGAATCCCGAAGAGTGAGTTGCATACAAAACTTGTCTGAAATGGAAAAGAAACTGATGGACCCCGGGGGGAAAAACCTGATATTTTAACAGCGTGAAAACACAGATAACGACAAGCTTGACAACACATATGAGACGAAAACAACAACTACATCTAAAAAAACACCATCAACAAAATTAGCAAAAAGTACGGTCAAGTCTATTTGGAGACACCGCTTCCCACCAAGACCCACTAAGAAGTCGTTCGGTCTCGTTCCCACTCAATCATTAAGTTAAGCAAGGTAGAAGCTTTTCAGTATTAAGATGGGTGACCACTTTGGAACAACAAGTACTGTATTAGGTTGGTCGGAGTTTCGTGGCCAATTAATTTCTAAAGAAATTACTAATGCTTTTCTGTTCTAAATTCATGTTTAATTTTTTTAGTACTAAATTAATTTTTAACGCCTTTTAATACTATATTAACTTTTAAGGCTTTTTTTAAATACCTAATACATTCCTAATGCTTTTTATATTGAATTCATTTCTAATACTTTTTATACTAAATTAATTTATAAAGCTTTTTCTCTAAGTTATTTAAAGATGCCTATTATATATAAAGGAAATACCGTACATATGCAAGTATTAGTGGCCTGAATCATTTTTTAAATTACCTATTGTAGTTTTCTTTACTGCAGTACTCCACGCTTAAACATAATGTTTATTTTTAAATAACTCCTATCATTTATTTTTTAAAGAGTTACAGGGTGTAGGGTCTCATACAATGTTTCTGTAATTCTTTTAAATCTCAATCAAAAGAAAAAAGTCTTTTTAATGGCCTATAAATGTACTGGACTTAAAATCATAAGAAATAATTTTGTAGCTTTTCTCAGGTAAAATTTAGGTCCCTTGAATAATTAGTTCCTCTTTTAAATCTAAATCCAAGAATTAGGTGCTGAAATTTTGGATCGATTTGTCCCAGAACCTGACTTATTACAATTTACTGCGACAATATTTACTGCAAGTTTTTAAAATTAAATATTGTATTTTATTATCGAATTCTCTTAAACGCGTAAAATCTTTACCTGAAGGAAACTAGTATGATATCTATGGGAGTATTTAGTTTGCCTATTTTTCGTTTCCAACCTTAGTGTAGACCAGTGGTTTTCAAAGTGTGCGGCAGCGCCTTCTGGTGGGCAATGTAAATTTTCAGAAGGGGAAGCGCTAGCGAGTAAGTAGTCGAATGGGGTGGCGGTAAAATTCTGAAGACGGTGTTGGAGCAATTGTAGCAAAATGCGATTGGTGTTGGTAAAAATCCTGGATAAACGGAACGATTTAATTACACTACGGACCCTAACTTATTGAAATTACCAAGTAGTCACCCAGAGCCGTTATATTCATTTAACGTACTCAGGTCAAAATATTGTTGTGTCTTTTTTGCCTTATGTCATCAGGACCGATATACCAGCCCTTTAGGGTTCAAAGAGTTAAGCGTTCCCTAATCAATGCAAATAGACGTTCGTGCCTGTCCATTTCCGCCATATATTTTCTAAGATATTATACAATGTTATACTGTTTATGTACTTGCAGGTGTCGCAAGCAATGGTTGCCAAGCATAACTAAAGAGTGGAAACTTATTTATGCTTGCGGTACTTTTATAAATCATAACCAGACCAAGGATCGAAACAGCCCTTTTGTAAACCCCGGAGTTTTTAATTTGAAAAAAAACAAAACAATCAGTTTGTATAAAACCAAGATTTTTTTAAAAAATTGCACGTTTTTAACTTTTATTTATTAATTATTTTCTTTTTTTCTTTTTTCAATATTTTCTTTTATTTTATTATTTATTTATTTATTTATTTGCAATGTTTTGTTTGTTTGTTCATTTTTTTCGGTGTTTACGTCACAAGTTTGAGTTTTAGTATGCGCGGCGGCGTCCCATAACCACCGTTAAGGTGTTTGTTGGGAGAAGAGAGTGCTCACATTTTTGTTCATCAGGAGAGGGGGAGCTAGTATAAAAGATCTATTGTGAAATAGGCCGTTAGGTCTGCGGAGTAAAACTCTGCAATAATTAATATCTCTGATTGACATTTTACGCAGATATGATTTTGGATGACATGTGTACAGTACTCAAAAGAACTTAATTATGTCCAATCAAATTTACTAGGATGAGATAAAGATGAATTCTATTTCATATACGATATATTGTTGGGTGCTACCGAATGAGACCATCTGTTCACGTTGTTAACTTAATCACCAAAGTAATTAAAGAGTGGGTTTGACTAAACGATATTGATTTGTAGACACGCCTAAAATGTCTATTAGCTCTATAATATCGATCAGTTATCGAGGAAATGGATAGAAAAGGAATAATTTGATAACCAATGCGCTAAAATACTTGATATGAATGCGGATTTGATTAAAATTTCTAGTTTATATGATTAAAACTAATATTTCCTAATTCGTCCATTTTTATCAAAATATGCTTGAATATCTTTCTATATATTGCATTTTCACTTGAACACGACGTTTATTCATTCTGAATGTGATAGAAACCTTAACTTAACGGAGTTTTTTTTTAGCTAGAGGTGGTGCACTGATATTACCAATTTGACTCGGAAGAGATTCAGTGGCGGATAACATTCTGATGTGACTGCACCACAGTCTCGATCCTAGGTGGAATGTTCCTCGGCTTCAATCCAACAGTGGTTCGCAGTTTTCGAACTAGTGTTGTTCTTCAACTACAAGACATATTTTCATAAGTTGACGAGCCTTATCGAAAGGATTCGACTCTGGTTTAATTAACGAAATTCGATTTAGACTCTAAATATCTAACTTCGCCCTCATCAAAACTGTTTCTAACATTTTTTTCTCTTACTGGATCCTGATTCTTTCCTATAAGATGATTATGTCGAATAAAGAGATTGTCTTCTTGGTGAAGCTATCTTGTTTGTTAGAGGAATGCTGCTTTCCATGAATCGAGTATTTCAATTCATCATCAGGGGGCTTAAGACACAAGAAGAAAAAAAAATGCCAGATATTTTTTCTTCGTCTCCATCTCTAAAGGTTTCACTTTTATTTTATTTTATTTTTTTCATCGTAAGCAAATGAATCGAAGGTTGAATTTAGAAGGAGAGATATTCCGTTCTTATAATACACAAAAAAAGATGCGACATCACTAATGATCTAAGAATATGAAATGATGTGGTATTATTTAATCCTTCGAACCCCGACTTATCAAAATTACCAAGTAGTCATTCAGAGTCGTTGTATTTGCCTTATATTGTTAGGGTCGATATATCGGCCTCTTAGAGTCCAAAGGATTAAAGAAACGTCGAGTTAAGCAACGCCGAGCTTGGTGAGTAGTTAGATGGGTGACCAATTAAGAATACCATGTACTGTAATAGGGCAAGTAACAAACCTGAAAACGGTGCCCCTGCTACTCCTTTTATGGAAACCAATTGTTACACTACGAACCTCACGGTGCGATACGATATGATGAGTTTTAAATATTTTTGAAACAATTACTGTTAGAAATTAATAGATAATCTATTTCATGAAAAGATTTAAACTTTTTTTTTATAATTCCATCGACCATTACACCTAATGCTGCGTTGGGCAGCAAATTTGGGTTTTTTTGCTGTTTCCGTAGCATATTTATTTTACGAGAAAGAGTCACTAGCCCTATGCTTAATCCCCAACCTTTTGTGGGCTTTTGAGATCAGTGTTGCTCTTTACCTACATGAGCTACTCTCCTAGATGAGATACTCTCATGCGTCAACGAGCCCCATCTGCCCGAGGCAGGCAAAGCTAGATGTAATGGTTTTGTCTAAGATATAAACTTGCGTAATTTGATTCCATTCTTTTTATATTAAAACATTTTATTATACTCAATTATCCTGATGATAAAAAAGGTAATACTGAATTTTAACACCCATTGGTGCCATATTTAGTGATAGTTAGTTCAAATTGCATATGAACACCCATGGGTGCCATATTTAGTGGTAGTTAGTACAAACTGCATATGAACACCCAAGAGTGCCATATTTAGTGATATTTAGTTCAAACTGCATATGAACACCCATGTGTGCGAAAATACACTAATACCAAAAAAAAATGTTGTGAACTTTGTTAAAACATCTATTTTGAATGAAACTTTCCAGAGGAACATCGATTTTCTATCAATAATTACTATATAAAAGTATGAATTATTACAATACATTATTTCAGAATATATATACTGAAGAAAATATTTTTAAAAATAAAAATTATTGCAACTTCATGCCTGTTTAACTATTGCTCCTGTATAAATTCTAAAAGTAAATTTTAGTGGGCAAATAATTGCATCTAAGTCGACTTCAAATTGATTATTTTACTTCATAAAAACCCATTAGTGAGAACCAGGCAGCATAACGTTTTAAGTCTTTCAACTACTTTACGAACGACCAAAGCAAGACTGATAATAATTAGGTCGACAGCTTCTGCTTATCTTAGATTGGTTGATTTACAGTCAAATATAGAAACATGGTAAACTTGGTAGACGCCAATTGTGACAAGGAGGTCAGTGGATATAATCGAAGAGCCCCCCAGGCGGACATGACTGACCATCAAGAACATAACTATCGAACCGTAGGTATAGGGTTAATCTGGCTGGGTAATGTTCGGTCAGCTTGAAAGAAAGTAATTTACGATTTATCGATTTGATGTAAACGTGATTAGACAGAAACCCTTCTGTCTTCACTTTATCGGCAAAGTTTCTAGTACACAGTTTTTATACACACGCATACAAACTCATAAACACAGCTACACACAAATGTGTGAGCAGGCAATCATGCAAATTTTCAGAAATGCACAAGTATATTATATTTAATTGGTGAGCACCAACCAAAGTTTGGCACAAAGCCATTTTTACTTGCTCTTACCCAAGCTTTTTAAATTCGGTGTTACCCTTCACCAAGATAAGCTGCTCTCCCGAGATAACGAGCTCCATCTGCCCGAGGCAGCTAAAGGTGAATATAATACGATCTCAGAGCCCGAGCTTCTACCAATGCTCCACCGTTGCCACCAAAAAAATGCACACGTATATACATAAATTCATATACTCACATAAACGTACATAGATACACCAAGACGCTCAAAGACCTACAACTATGCAAGGACTTCACTTTAAGAATGCATATGTAAGAAAATATTCCTAATTCGAGTCCGAAAATCGATAAGCATTCACCTTTCTAGTCTATCTCTAAAGAGATAGTCTACCCGAATGGATAAGAAAGAATTGCAAATTGCATTGTCAAAATGGCAAACCTTTGTGCATTCATGGCCCATTGCAGGTATTGATGGTTCGAAACTCGAACAAAGCAAAACCTGTCATAAACACAGAAATGAGTCGTTTAATTCCCCCATGATGAAAAAATGAACAGATCAAAATTCACCTGTACTAGTAGATGGTTTACGAATCCTAAGCAGATGATATCAGCAAAGTTAGGAGATAGAACTGTTGATTACAGAATTGGGATAACGATTTAAGTAACAAAAAGCTTCGAATGCAAAATTGGACCACTTCGTTCATCGCCGGCAAAAGTTCAATAAAATGTTGCTTACTTTATGGAAAACATTTCTGGTGCACCAAAGATCGATTGTTTTAAGGGCACCACTTCTGTCTTCATTACTTTTTGATTAAAAAAAAACAAATAAAAAAAATTGGAAATCACTTTTTGAACGACCCACGTATTTAAGATCTAACTACATCTATCAATATACAAAAAAAAAACTCAAATCGTTGTGTTTGAACGGGTTCTATTTCCGGTTTTGAATTCCCAGTTGACGAACACTGCACGTAGCGAGATCTAGCCAAAGAAGACGAAGAATTGAAAAAATAAACACTCGTATTCTTAAATGTCAACCCATCCAGCTACTGACCAGGCTTGACGTTGCTTAACTTCTGTGATCTGACGGGAACTGGTATCCCTAACACAACTTGATCGTATAAATAGTTTTAAAAACATAATGGTACAGATTGTTGCTTACATTGACAAAAAAATAAAAATAAAATAAAACAAAAACAAAACAACGAGGAGATACAAAGAAGCGTTTTAGAATTAAAAAATAAATAAATAACGGAGAAGCGTTTTCGAAACTAACGAAAAAATAATTCATTTTCAAACACGAAGCGTTTTTGAAAAAAAAAAACGTTGGCAAGTCCCCGACGGCCGGCAATACTTTTAGTTCTCTATAAGATTCATTAAGAAGAAAAAGCTGATAAACAAACCTGTTTTACAGGAAAAAAAATCAAAAGGCAATAGGATAAGGAGAAGTTAAATTTATTACGTTCCTTTCATCACCACTGATATGTGATGCACATAAAATTTCACATCAGTTTATGGTATTTTGTTTCGAACAAGAAAAATATTTTAAAAAAATTATTTCAAACCGTCTGGGGAATTCAATTTTCTAGAAATTTTAGAATTTTGAATTAATGAATAGCTTTTATAGAAAAACAATTCTGAAATAAATGCACGAAAATATTCAAGGCCGGCAAATATAACAAAGCAATAGTTGTGGTAGTAGCAGTATTAACTTACTTGTCCAATGTCCTTCCGGTGTCACAAAAATTATAACAATCATAAACAAAATAAAATGTAATCAACAACAAATTTTTATAGATTGAAATTTTTTCAAATGTTTTCTTTCATTGAAAAATCTTTAACATAAGCGATGCCCTTTAAAATAAATAAAAAATAAAGATAAAACTTATATTGAATACATATAAATTTATCTCTATTGCTTGTAATAATATCTGTATCAGTTCTACAAGTTTATTTATTAATTTATGGTCTGATCTGAAATTATATTCCACTGGTTATTCTGTTGAAAGAAAATCTAATTCTGACTGTTTGGTTATGTGATCAGAAGATTCTTGCTGATTTGGGGAGGGTTGAGAGTTCAACTTCCGTGGAATATCCACGGGTTAAGCAAGTAATAATGATTAAAATAACAATGATAATGATAAATACATAATGAGTAAAATATTCATAAGTAAATAATGAATAAATTTCAAACATTGATAGTTATTCAGTTTTTATGATAGAAAATATATGAATAGATGTTCCATGAATATGCATTAAAACAGGTTTAAATTATTTTCAAAGTTTGTATAGATTTGTTCATTTTTATATGAATAACTCTAATGATATTATTTACAAAACTGCTGGACTTGAAAACAAAGTAAATATCAATGTCATATCATTCCTTTCTGTCATATCATGCCTTTAGCTGCCTCAATCAGATGGGGCTCGTTAACTCGGGAGAGCATCACATCTAGGTGAAGGGTAACACCGAATGTAAAAGCCCGGGTAAGAGCACGTAAAAATGGCATTGTGCCAAACTTGAGTTGGTACGCACCAAGTAAATATAATATCATTCCTTTCTGTCAGAAATAAAGAAATATTTTTTATAAAGCTAAACTATCCATGATGAACTAATAGAGTTCAGGTTGTATGTTTCCCCTGAAAATTTTTGAAACATCTAACTGCTGTATATTCTTTTGAGGAATTTTATTTTCAATAACTTTATCTTTGAAATTTAGCTATGATTTAGGAAGATATAAGGTGGTTAGGACGATATTTGAAACAAAAACGGCGCAGGGATGGTTGATCTGGCCCAGTGGATAGACAATAGGACTTCTAAACCGTGGTACGCGGGTTCGAATCTAAAATGTTCCGTCTACGTTGACATGTCAACTTATACCCTTGAGACAGGTATGAATAGCCATCATCCCTCCTGCAACAGATTAAATAGTGCAACTTGTGTTATTCAAAAAACAGTTCCGTCTACGTTGAATTGTCGAGTAATTCCCTTGGGAAAGGTATGAATCCAAAACTTCTCTCCAGCTATGGATTAAATAGTGCAACTTGTGTTATTAAAAAAAACGTGTGTATTAATATAACGTTTATCAAAAGTAATAAAAAGGTTGATATGCCGTTAAACACAAAACAAAGCAACAAACAAGAAATAGCATAGAAGCTATGAATTGCAATTAATAAACATTATTAGATTATTAATATCATTAATAGATTATTATTATTATAAATAGATTATTAATAGATTATTAGTAGATAAAAAGATAAAAAGCTGCGCCTATCTCTACCCATGAAACACTTACACATATTTATTTAACCCTTTTGACCCTAAGGGGCCGATATATCGGCCTTAATAATCAAAGGCAAAAAAGACACACTGACATTTCCACCCTAATATGTTTTTTTAATAGCAAGTAAGTTGTTTTGATTAAAATTTTCTTTTTTTTTTTTTTAATCAAAACAACTTATTTGCCATTATAACATCAACGTTACCTTGTCCCTGAAAACTTGATGGACAGGGTAGGAATAGCAAAATTTTAACATAAATAAA
>JAUZSX010299749.1:0-27715 GCA_034780655.1 Idiosepius hallami | reverse complement strand
TCGCTCGTAAGCGGTAAATATAGCTATTGGGCGAGTCCATCTCTCAGTGAAAGTGCGGGGAGATCACCCTACAACAGGTTTGGCTTGTCATAAATATGATTCTAACACTTTATTGTCCAATGAATAAAACTGGGCAATGTTTCATATTTTTACTTCTTTGGGGATCAAAGCCATCATCAACTATTTACACCCAGTGGTGCGTTGGGCAGCAAATTTGTTTTTTGCTGTTTCAAAATTCCAAAGTTTGAGCCAAAGTTGATGACCATTTCCATCTGCAAGGATCATTCAGCACAAGAAAAAAAAATGAAAATTAGAAAAAACACAAAAAACATTTTTTTTTTTTATTAGCCTGAATAAAGCCGACACAATATTTGATAGAGATTCTATTTTCCTTGTTTCCTGTATTCAGACATCAGCAGAGCTAGACATAAAAATATGAAACTAGAAACATCTGCATTTTAAAAGCAGAGAGAGAAAACAAACAAATAATACCAAAAGATTTTGAAACAAAATCATCAGTAAAATAACATGGCAAGTAATTGTTTCAAGTGGCGTCTAAAAATAATAAACCACTTATCTTTTGATGTTTTTATTTCATTTATTATATAATAATCTTGTAACAATTTGACTACTTATTGATTTTATCATTTCTTTTAATTCTGTAGTCATTAAGGCTATGACAATATGCTTTTATTAAAAAATATTCTTATTCCCTAATAACCAGAGCATTGACAAAAATATTCTTTAATAAAAGCATAATGACACAGCCCTAGTCATGACAGAGCCAAAAAAATTATCTTTTATAATTCAACAAGTAACACATTCTTTATAACAATTCTTTATATAAATTTAGTATTGTAGAATGAACAAAGCATTTCAGGTTAAGGTTCATTGCCTTAGCAATAATACTAGTTTGCCTTTAAACGACTGAAAAGGTTTATATGATTTAAAAAAAAAAAAAAAACAAATATATATATATATATATATAGATAGATAGATAGATAGAAAAATAGATAGATGAAATAGATAGGTAGATATAGAGATAGATAGAGTTAGGGATAAATAAAGATAAGGAGAGATAGAGAGACAGTATAAATAGTATGAATTATTGCAATCTGGTTAATTTTATGTGTTTTTATTGGTTGCTTTAAATGTGTTTTTAGGAACCTTTCCCCCAAAAATAAAAACTCTTTCTCAATTAATCCCACCAAGATGATTTGAAATCTCCAAGGAAAAACATGGAATTAACAACGGCTAATCCACTTAGGAGCTTTGGTATATAACTTTTTTTTTCTCTCTCTCAATAACATTACTTGTAGCCATCAACATAAGTGGTCATCATGTACTAAGAGGCCAGTGATAATTACCACTGAATTTGTTTCAACTGATAAGCCTTGTTTTTGTTTTGTTTTTTTTTTGTTTTTTTGGCAAGGTGGAATGCCAATATTTCCATTAAATTCCATTCTTACAAGAGTTACCTTTTCTTAGCTGTTGTTTGTTTGTGAGTTTAATGGCATATCAACTTTTTTTTAGGTCATTTCAATGCCGAGAAGAGTTTTTTTTTAAACGTTATTTAGCACACACATATTGTTTTGGAATAACACAATTTGCACAAATTATTCCATAGCTGGGGGGAATATGGGTATTATTATCTTTTCCATATGTGAACGTAGATGTAATGATTGGGATTCAAACTTGTTTGTTACGATTCTGGAAGTCTGACTGCCTATCCACTGCACCAAGAGGACCTCCCACCTTACTAATGATAATTAGTATCATTGATTAAAACTAGTCGTTCATGATTGTAAGGTAATTTTTTATAGCATAATTATGACTATTGATCAACTTAACAAATTGTGAGTCTTTTTCAGAAATCGAAGGCCAAATTCACCTGCTTTCCTAATTACCATTTAACTTATGCAACATGGTTTAAAAATACACTAAAGATCCAATATAGGGCATATATATATGTGTGTGTGTGTGTGTGTGTGTGTGTGTGTGTGTATATATTTTTTTTTCCAAAATTAGCAGCATAGTTGGAGCATTGGTAAAAGCTCTGGCATCGTAGAATGCGACCATTACATTGGGGCTTGTTAATTTGGGAGAGCAGCTCATCTAGATGAAGAGTAACACTGAATACAAAAAACCCAGGTAAGAGCACATAAAAATGGCCTTGTGCCAAACTTGGATTGGTGCTCACCAAGTAAATATAATATATATTTCTCAAAGTTTATAAAAGAAATTTAATTTCTAGAACCAAACCTATTCTTAAACGACTTGATAATAATAATAATAATAATAATAATAATAATAATATATAAAATGTCTATCCAATGATATTTCTAAAAAAGAAATATGGATCCTTAATTGATCACACTAGACTTAATCTAAAAGGTAAGCTTTTACTTTTTAGATAAAATCTTCTATGATCAATTAAGGATCAATGTTTTTAGAAATATCACAAGAAGATATAAATATTGGGAAGGTTTTCTACAATGAATGAATAGCAGCACTCATAGCAATAACCTTATTTCATGGAACTTGTTCAAATTGGTCCTATCTGTAGCCCTTCGCACACCTGGTTGGTGAACAGTCACATAGAACGATCTCATGGTTCTAAGCCAAAAACATAAAACCTTAGGGCATTATTCTCAGTGTCAGAAGTATATAATATTGATTTGTTTCAAATGAAAAACTTCAAAAACTAAATAAAAAAACGTATACATAATTAGAAACAAATTGGGATTATAAAGAACATGCTTGCTTTGAGGGCTGGAAATTGTTTTTAAAAGAATGGAATTAATTGTGTATGTAATAAAAAAAATGACTTAAAAGCATAGACTTTATTCAGAGCAAGGCTTTGAAAAAAAAGGAATAAAGATTTTTTTCTTTCTAATTACATTTTTGCAATGATTCATTTTTTATACAAGTAAAGCATAAATAACCTTTTAGCAAATAATTGATAATCTTTTAGGGCAACCAAGTTGGAGCATCGGTAAAAGCTCAGGTTCTGGAACCATAGTACACAAGTTCAAATCCCAGTCAAAACCATTGCATTCACCTTAAAAATGCCTTTGCGCCAAACTTAGTTGGTGCTGCTCACCAAGTAAATATAATAATAGCTAATCTTATATAATCTTATACTACAGAAGGTTTTTGCTTGATTATTCATTGTTAATAATATTATTTTGATTAAATCATATTTGGCTCAGCTAAATCATATTGCTATAATATTATTAAGATCTTGAAGATAATTTTCAGCTAAATCTACTAATAGCAGACGTTTTAGCAATTTCATTGGCATAGACAAATCCATCAGAATAAGCATAAGATTCTCTTAAAGTGTAGCAGAAGTTAAACAACCAAGGAAAAAGAAATAAGAGCAGTTCTTGTCAAAGGGTCGAAGTTTAGGAGAGATTTAAAAGAAGAAAAAATAAATTAAGGAAAAAGTAGTCCAAATTCTGAAAATCACTCAGAAGGTCATTAATTAGGAGATAACTGATTAGTTAATTAATAAGGTAAGACATATGGACAGATCTGTGATTGATAAAGTGGTTAAGGAATCAAAATCGTACTTGGTATCAGAATTGTTAATCAACATTTTCCTGGAATCAGAAAAGGAATTAGAATCGTCCCAACACTAATTTTTTTTTAAATTTAAATTAATATGCACAGATCATTAATGAGGCATTTAACTCTAAAAAAAAATTGGAAAAAAGGGCCCATTGCATTTTTGGTCCAAGGGCCAATGATACTCTCAGTCTGTCCAAGCTATTAATGAGAATGGACAAATAATGTAAAAAATTCTAATAACCAACAAATATGGATATATCATTAAACAGAGTAACCAAATGAAACCCTTTAATATCAAATAAATTTGATAATCCAGCAAAAAAATTGAATTTAAACTTTGCAAATGGCTGCAATATGAATCAAATAAAAATGTATAAAAATAGATTGGCATAGAATCAATGTTAACACAAATGGGTTTTGTCCAGTCTACCCTCATTGATTGAATAAAGCAAGGGTCAGCAACCTATCACATTTTGACTTTGCTGTGAGCCTGATTCTCTATGAGATGGTGTTTTGAAATTTAACAAAAGACCTGACGTTATCTTCTTTTGATCCAGAAAACCAAATTTCAATTCTTTAACCGTAAAACCTGATCAAAACCTAAAGGCCTTCATTTCTGCTTATAGAAAAGAAATAAACATAAAATATTAACAGAGAGTTTGCACCGGGATGAGAAATCCCCAGAGAATATCTGGGGGTGCTTTAAACAACTCAGGAGATGCACCCTTTGTCTTTGGTTAGACAGGCATTTAGAGAGAGTGTCATGATAAATAACACCCTTAATAGCGAAGCATCAGATTATTCAGCTTTGGTCCTCCAGGTTGGGTATTGGAATAGGGCCAACAACCCCATTCTGTAAAAAGAGAAAGTTACAGAAACCATAATAACAGCAACTGTTAGGGAATCAAGAGGCTTAAACATAAACTCGGAGCTAATTTGACCAACTGATCAGGGTGACAGACATTAGATGTGTATGAGTGACTGCATATTGACCTCTAGAGATTTAGCCAACTCAACTACAGAACCGACATGATTCAGTGTTGAGTCTCATGGGAATCTGAACAGCACCCCCAGACAATAACCTGGGTATATACCGCCCTGGCGCAAGATACGGTACCTGGTTATTGTAAATGGTCACCCTTTAGCTACTGACCAGGCTTAACCCTGGGATTTTGTAATTAATATTGCCCATCACCTAGATGAGATACTTCCCTTTATATTTCATTCCTTTAACAATGACCCCATCATCACTTACCCCCTGCCACATACCCTATGTAGGTTGCTGGAATCTTTCAAAGGGCCATGTTCTTATCTTAACAAATGTCCTAATTTCATCCATTTTACAATTTGGCTGAATTCTTTTTCACTTTGAAGTATTTTGATATTCCTTGAGAAAAACTAAAAAAATAATTATTGTCACATGTTTTTTCAATTTTCAATTTTCTTTTGTCTTTCTGATTTCTTAATTTTTGTTTTCATTATGGCTTTAAATAATTATATTAACAGGAGTGTGCATATGTTATTTTCCTTAATTGCTTTGGTCTGGCCTGGGACCAGTCATAAAAAAATGATTCAGCCCACGGGTTGTATAAGTTATCAAATAATGGATTTGCTTTGTAATTCAATAAAAGCCTCCAAATTTGACATAACTCAACTGAACCCAAGTAACACCCAATAAGTTTAGAAAGCACACTCTCTAAAATATTGTTAATATAATAAAATGAGAATAAAAATCTGAATATTTCAGATTAAGATAAAAAGTTATAAATTTAGAAATTTATTGATTTTTTTAGATGTTTTTCTATTTTCTGTAACAAATATCATTTTAACAAGACTTAAGACATTTTATAATTCTTCTACATTTTATCAAATTCTTTTCCTTCTTTTCCTTTAATCTTTTTTAAAGCTTCCCAACTTGTGTTGAGTTTAATTTTCTTTTTTCATTGAATTAAATAAAAGTGTAGCAGAATGCAAAGATGCTGCTGTTTTGGAAGGAATGGCCATTTTGCCAATCCGTAACAAAGATGGGAGCCAGACTCGTGCTATGAAAGGATTATATAACAAAAGTAGTTCTTATCTCTTCTCACTCTCAGTTCTTTGTACTGTAAATGTTTTTTTTGTTGATAGTTGTGATCTTGCTCTTTGCGAATTTACATACTAATCACCCTATCTTTAAAGTGGTTTGTAGTAGAAATAACAAGTAAAATAATCTGAAATCCTT
This sequence comes from Idiosepius hallami, assembly GCA_034780655.1. NCBI lineage: Eukaryota > Metazoa > Mollusca > Cephalopoda > Idiosepiidae > Idiosepius > Idiosepius hallami. The sequence continues at coordinate 21,921 of JAUZSX010299749.1, read as the reverse complement.
GTAAATTATAAAAGTTAAGAGTTTACAAGTGAAATACAAACAGGTGTAAAAGTATGTCAAAAATCATTGAAGAGGGTGAATCTCTATTTTGATGTGTTAACTCTTTTAATACAATCAGCCTGTTGTAAAGGACAGAATAAAGTTAACCTATCTTTAGCTCAGAATCAGTTTACTGCAAACATTAAACATTTTTGGTTTGCTGCAATTGTTGTTGAGCAGAAAGATTTCTCATCTGTTTGGGCTTGTTTGTTTGCTGTGGAAATCCTAAAGACATTCTTTTGTATACAATTGGAAACAAAACTTTCACATAAAACTTTTTATATATATATATTTAAAATTATTTAAACTTCTTTTCTCAAAATTATTGTTATGGGGCAGTCGACGTTGCCAAATGGCTAGGCAATTGGAATTCAGAACTGTAGTATCCATGTTTGTATCCATGTTGTTCCAACTAATACCCTTAAGAAAGGTATCCCAATTTCCCCTCCAGCTATGGATTAAATGGTGTAGCTTGTATTATTAAAAAAAAAAAAACTATGTATGTATGAAAATAACGTTTATCTTATAAGTAATTTTTCTCAGCATTAAAATGACCTAAGAAGGTCGATATGCCGTTAAACACTAAACAAACAAACAAAAAAACATTATTGCTATAATAACAACAATTAGAACCATGTGCTTTTAAACTTTTTTGAATGTTAAATGTTGAATTTGGAAGCCTTCTCAAAAATGGAAATCAAACCCTATATCAAACCAACAAGAAACAGAGTTATTTCCCTTACAAATTCTAATGGGATTAATTATGGTCCTTTACACCAGAGGGCAATCCTCTCTTTCTCATATCTTTTATAAACATCTTAAGAGTACCAAGCAATCATTTGGGGTCATAAACATAAATTGTTTTTCATCATGAGTATTTCTTTTAATTTAGCTTTGTTCCAGCAAGGTGTAACCACTAGAACATAACACAAGAGTTGACTGTCCCAGTTTCAGCAAGTGATTTTTCCAAGTGGCAACTAAAAGTAATATAACACTTATCTTTTGGTGACTATTAAAAAAAAAGTTTTTTTTCACCAACAATTGTTCAAATACTAAGTGGAAAATTTGTTTTCAAATTTTATTTTTTTCCTCTTTTTAGTTAAACTGACAAATTATTAAAACAATAAAAGTTCCCTTTCTATTTGGCTAGAAAATATAAAATATTGAGTTGTCAAAAGTCAACTAAAGGTAATTTGTTCTGTGGAGCCCTGTATTCACTAGATAAATGTTACTGAAAGCTTATATAAAATGCCTATTATATTTATAGTGAAGATGAGTTTATGTGGGTTAAAAGAAGGTTAAAATCACTGATTCAAATCATAATTTTAAAGGACTGTTGGCTCCAGAACAAATTTGAATAAATAATTATTTTCTTTTTATATTAATAATGCATAGATATTCTAGAAAAGAGCAAGAACATTGCTGAAACAGACCTGAAAACATGCTAGTTGCTACAACAGATCAAACTGACAAGATATTTAAAAATCTTCAATTGTTAGGAAATTAGTTAAACACTTCAACTTACAAGTTGCAGTGTGCAAGTTCAAATCTATATTGGTCTATAAGACTATTTAATGCATTTAGCCCAACACTCGAAGAAAATGTTGGAAATTTCTCAACTTTTCCAGCTTTTAATTAACTCAAACATGACTGCAGCATCTGTAAACTTCCACCATTTTGTCTGCTCAATCCATTCATAAAATGCCGGCAAGCACATTTATTTTAGACTTAGTAATAAAATAGGAATTCCAAATGAAGTCTCAACACATAATATTCTTGATGTCAATCAGTTTCAATTGGCTAAATCCATATTGCAACATTTTCTGGTGTGCTCTATTCTTTATAAAGTTGAACAAGTTGAACGAGTTTTCTGACCAAACCATCAGAAAAAAGGGATATTTCATAGAAAAGTTATTTATAACTATAAAGTTATCATTTTTAACTGTAAAATTATAAGCTATCATTTATAACTGTAAATATTAATATGCCATTAAACAAAAATAAATTCACCTAACTAAAGAATTCTTCTTAATAGTAACCAAGAAATATATCCTATAACTCTTGAAGGTTTCCCTTACTTCAACGAGTCTTTTTTGGATAGCCTTGCTAAAATAACAATAACTTAACTTTTGATGTCAGTATTTCAAGGAACTGGACAGGTGCATTTCTAAGTTCCTATTAGAGTCAAGATCTTGCAAAAGAGGGAGCAATCTTTTCAATGCCTTCACTTCACTCTCCACTAAAAAGGAAAATAAAAAACTCCAATCATCCAAGCAAATTTTGGTCAACTGGAAATCAAATGTGGATTATTGATCCCCAACAAAATCAATTGACTGAAAAGTGCAGCTGCAGTGGTATGCAGCATTTGCAAACTTGTGTCGTAGATACATAAAACTTGGGAGGGGGCAGCAGACAGCAACAAAATAATTTTTGCTACATTGAAGGGCATTTATTCTTAGCTTTCTGCAACCACTACAGGTGCATGAGAACATCTGTTTGGAACTAATCGAACAAAAAGCAAAGGATAATAGACAATGTGGCAGAAAAGTCTCTAAACTTATTGAATCTAAGATGAAATTTGATGAGTTTTGGATGATTATCATTGAGATTGGCTGATGTGTCTTTGGCCCTCTTTGTGCGTTACGTGTACAACAGATTAAACTCAGATGCCTTTCTAGGCTTTTTATTTAAACTGTTTATCAAATCCTCAATTTAAAAAGAAACACATGAAGAAAGGCAGAGATCTACTTTTGAGGAATTCTCAGTACATAATAATATTAATGATAAAGATGAGAAAAATTATTTCAATGCTTGAAATAATAGAAATTGTCAAAACCTATTTTACCCATAGTTAGGAATTTAAAACACAAGTTTGTTTTTTTTAGTTTGGTCAGGTTAGCCTATTATCTTTATCAACTTTTGATAAACAACAAATTTTCTAAATAAATTTCTTTCTCTTGTCGTTTCATTCAGAGAAAAATAATTGGGTTATTTAATCGAGAGAGAGAAGAAATTTATTTAGGGCACTAGCCTGAAACTAAGCATAGAATTGTTAGGCCTGGCAAGTTTATAATTTGGCTAACAGAGCTCTTGTGGAAAATTTAAAATGGAAATGTGTGAAAATAATGGTGTTTTTTTTATACAATTGGAAAGATTTTCAAATGTTTTTTTTAAAACTCTTTTTTCATAGTCATTTGTTTATCATTTCTTGGTCTTTTTTTTTTTAAAAACTTTCTTCTGCATAGCCCTAAGAAGTCATCAATATGGCCTACCATTCAAAAACTTTGGAAATTCATGCTTTAACGTTTCACTGGTTTATCACCAAAGTTTTACTGATGATTTTTTAATACCTTCAAGTATTTGAAAGTAATAAATATTTAGAGCCATTTTACTAGATACAGTATCATTTCCAGCATTGAATAGCACTAAAATGAGGACAATTGTCCCAAATGTTCAAAACTTAACTTTTTTGAAGTTTTTACCACTTTCCTGGATATTGTGTCTCGAACGTGATTTTGAATAAGCATGAAGAGAAGAAGAGTGATTGGTCATATAGTTAGCATGAAAACTTGTTTGATCAAGCAGTGATGCTTGCAGAGATGGAGTGAAATGGCTGTTGCAGCTGCCGATCTGGTGGCAAGAATAGCAGAAGTAAAATGGTGAATCTATCAAATCAGGAATTTTCTTGGCTGACAACAAAAGAATTGTAATGAAAAGAATCTCTAACCAACGAAGCAAATAATGTACTTCTCTAAGGAGAAGAGAAAGAGAGAGAAAGAATGGAAGAAAGACACAAAGAACGACAAACTATCAGTGGAAGTGAGGGGGAATAATTATGTGGTCAGGACCTTTGTCCAAGCTAATATCTAAATAGTTACAGATATAACTACATATGGATAAATAATGAAATTGATAGATACATTCATCCATACACACATACATGAATAAAGACAAACACACACACATATACTCACATTTACAAACATAAGCACATACATAACAATGTAGATAGAAATATACAAGCATTTGCAGAAACATTAATATATACATATATACATCTATATGCATACATATGAATATATATATATGTATGTATATACTTGCACATACATGCACGCACACATGTATATATATCTATATCTATATATATATATATATATACATATGCATGTGTGTGTGTGTTACTGTGAGTAAGGTAGTATGATTCTATATCACTTCAGTCTCAGCCTATTGGACTGATGGGGACAATTCTTGGGGCCTAAAGAGCTATTTTGAATAGAAAAAAAACCAGAAAATTCCAGAACTCTCTTCAATCTTTGTATGCAAAGAAACAGCTATTTTTTTGAAATTTTTATAATAATTTTGGTACAACACTTGGCGTAAATTTATTTCCATTTAGGCAAATCTATTTATAACAAGGAGTTTCTAAGAGTACGTTAAAATAAAATTGATAGTTTTTCGATTATTATTCATCATCATTTTTGTTTTTTTTTACTAAATGAATCAACTTATTAAACTATATTCCTTGGACAAACGAGTGATATAGCTATTTAGAACACTTTATTTTTCCTAAATTCAATATCTATTTTGTATTACTGTTTTGCACCATTGCAATTTTTTGCATTTACTGATGCACTGACTTAGACACATCATCAGTGTTGATTTATAGAATTAACAGGTGTTTTGGGTTTTACAACAGACTTCTCCCACAGCTCTCTCTTTTCTTAATCAGTTAAAAATACATCTACTGATGCACTGACTTGAACACATCATCAATGTTGATTCTTGGAATCACCATGTGTTTCAGGTCTTTCAACAGACACCCTGCTTCAGGCGACCTAGCTGAGGTTTGCATAGCCTCAGCCTGTGTCCAAGTAGCATGTAACTACCTTCATTTCACCAGAATCATCTTGAAATTTTATCTGCAATCTCAGTGTTGTTGCTTATAGCTCTTCTTTGGTTCAGCTTATAAGGTAAAATGTTGTGAATATATAATTACATTAACTGATATAAGTAAAACCAAAGAAAGCTAAAATGTAGTGAATATAACAGTAAAGATGTGATTAGAAATCCCAATATTTAGAAAAATAATGATATTCACGATTTAAACTCTCTCTCTTTTTTTTTCTTTTAAAATACTTTAAATCTAGAATACTTTTTGTAACTTATAAAATCAGGTTTAAATGTATTTGTAAGGATATAAGAATATTGTTATTTGTTAAATAAGGTTGTTGTTTTAAATCAACCTTGCAAGTGTCATTGACAAATCACAAATATTGTAAATGGTGAAATAGCAGAAAATAAAAAACAATAGATTTAATTTACAAAAATAATCACAAAGAAATGAATATAATTTCAGCATTTATGAGATAAAATGAAAAGTTTTATTGTTGGATGAAGATTTTACAAAATTCAATAATTTTCTAAAAATAATTTAATTCATTTTGGCAATTTCTAATATTTACACCAAGTTTTGTGTTTAAGCCAAGTAGATCTTTTCTGACTTGACTGAACTTTTTTTTATGCAATCAGATAGAAAACTTTATCCCCAAAATTGACCATATATAGACATATGCTAGCTAAGGTTTTTATCAATAATAAAATTCTCATGGAAAAATGCTTTGTTTTTCTTCAACTCATATTTTAATAAAACTATTTAAACCTTGGTTGCCTGAATATACAAGATTACTTTTGATTATTGTTCTTAAATCTTTCTGATTATTATCCTCATCTTTATTATTATATTTAGAATATTTCAGTCAATATGCTCTTCTGTGTTCTTCATGTCATTCTTGAAAGCCTTCTTAGAATGACAAGCCAAACTTTATTTAATCTTCATACTTTGATCAATGAGAAAGGTTGAACCAAAAACAAAATTTATCCTGTAGATGCTTTTTGAATGGTTAGATAGACATTTGGTCATTAATAGTATTTTTAAATGGGAATAGATAGAAATAGAAGTTGGAAAAGTTTAAATTTTTATAACAATCATAATCTCTCAACTCTAAATTAAGTTATTCTTAGTCACAAAAAGGTGGGTCGATAAACAACTATGGAAGGCAGTGATTACTGAGGATTCGGTGACGAGACCCAGCATTCCTATCTGGGTTACGGTTAAGAAACACCTGAAGACGTTCTGAGGGAGACTAGACTGAAACGTAGTGTAGAAACCTCAAAAACCTACTAAGATGAGGACAAAAGTCCAAATAATAAAGTTAATTCATAAATTACAAAGCCTCATCTCAAAAATAAAAATAAAACTATAATTATTCTTGATACTTAAAATACTTTTTAAGCTCAACATTTTTATTGATTGCATAAACAATCAATGTTGATAAAAACAAAACAAAAGCCAGTAAAAAAGAACCCAGAAAATTTCTCTAAATTTCTGAATATAATCTCTATTTGATTTAAAATCATAACTGAGGAAGAAATTAAAAACTTATTTTTTGAACTCATTCTTGAGCAAACAATTGAAGTAATAAATGCTTCCTTTTTGTCATTCTAGATTTTTCTGTGACAATTATGGAATTCTCTTTTAGTTCATTGTAACTAATTTTCAATCATTTACTTTGGCTGAAGTTTCTCAAACGCTGATTAGAATCCATTGCTTTTGATTAGTAAACAATCTTGGAGAATTCTTTAGAAATTGCTTTCCGTTTTAGAAGGGAAAACACAGCAAATTACATATTGCTTTCAGACGCCATCTAAATAGAATGGCTACATATTGTGCAAAACATGCAAGTCTCTTATTTGTAAGTTATATGCTTTTTCCTTGTGTGTGTTAAATATATTCTATGGGTCTGTATTGGGATTGTGTTAGCAAATGAGTTTTTTCTTTGTAGGCTATTATGAAAATCAAATGAGATGTTCTTTCCAGCAGCCATTTTCCCTCTTGTATTATCAGAATTATATTAGAATTTATTATAAAAGTCTGATGAGAAAAAAATTAATCCTATTTAATAAAAAAATATTTTGAAAATATTTATAAAGAAGAAATATTTACAAGGTTTGTATGTTTTTCAACCTTAGAATTCTGTTTTTTCTATGTTTTTTTTTTTACTTTCAACATTTAAGTAGGAAATCAATTGTTTGTTTGTCTGTCTATCTGTGAACATTTCATTTTTTTTTACATTATATAAATTTTTCAACATTTTCTGAACATTCAAGATTTTTCCTAATTGAAAGAAACGAGTCATTAAATGATATTTGTTAGACCAACAAACCAAATTATTATTTTTATCTAACTGCATTCAATACCAATATTGAATGATGACTATATTATTGGAATGCCCTTCATCTAAGGTAAACTGTTTGAACTTAAAGTCTTAAAACTCTTGTCAGTCCATTATATTCACTTTTGATGTTATCAATTATTGCTAAGGATATTAATCTATTAACTCCTCCTAATTATGGGTTAAATCTATGTTCCCAACCTTTTTTGCATGGCAGCAGCACACTATTGAACTATTTAAATTTTTGTGGCACACTTATCACAAAAAATTTATATTTTTTACTCAAAATATGGAATTTCTTTATTTCTAACGTTTATCATATATAACAATTATAATACAATGTAATCCGGATATAAGAGAGATTTTCTCAGGTCCCAAATTAGAGATTGTGTTATTGTATACTTACCTTAACAAAGCCCAAATATAAGAGAATTATATCCGGGTTACACTGTACATGTTATGATAAAAGAGATCATATAAGGTAACTTTTTATTCACATAAATGAAACATATTTGGTATATTCCATGCTGGTTATAAGATAATGATGATGAATCCCACTCAATAGAACAGTTGTCATATGTATGACTGATATGAATTAGTGTTTGTTTATACAAACTCACATTATAACATTCTTGGTTTGTGTGCTTTTATCTTTAGTATAAAGCTGAAACTCAGTAAAAAAGAATTCAATTGTAGTGGTAACTTATCCATAATATAACAGCAGTAGCAGCAGTAACAGCAGGCCAGATTTAAGATTTGGTCAAGTGCAAACATCTGTTGAATCTGGCCTTCTAAAATAGAATGAAGCATCTCCTTCCTGCTCTCTGATTAGTCAGGTTAGGTTTTCCCTCCATGTTTAATGAGATGTTCCAATCTTTGTGCTCACACCCAGTATCATTAGACCAAAAATAAAGCAACAAATATAAAAGATAGAAATTCATTAGAAATTAATTTAGTACAAAACCTCATTAGAAATGAATTCAGTATAAAAAAGCATTAGAAGTTAATTTTGTATAAAAAACAAGCATTAGTTGCTTTCTGATATAATAGGGTTTCTTAATTACCCTAGTGGCAAGTCCTCGGCACCCAGGCAATATTTCTAGTGCTATATAGAAAGGAAAAATGACAACTACAGACAAGCCAAAAAAGCATCAGCAAAAATAGTTTTAAGGAACATCCTATAAATAACCAACCTCTTATTTTCAAAATAAAACTACCCAATTTCTGTACCCAAAGGTCAAAGCTTTTTCTACTTATTATGGCAAGAACCTAACTCATTAAAAAAAATAAAGCTAATTCAGAATCAAAATCTTTCTAATTATGGAAACAAAAACTATTTTTGATTTTTCAGAGATGATATTAGTTCTTGCTAAAGGTATCTCAATCATAGAAGTAATTTTAATTATAAACGTTAACCACAAACCAGACACTAAGCTCTCAAAAATGATGTGAAAAAAAAAACGCATTTGATATTTCCGTATTCCAATATTCAACTGCCAATTGCTGGCACAGAAATAATGAGTTGCTGTTTAAAATTCACTTAAATTAATGACTGATACATCCCAGCTTCAAAAGATAAATTCAAGGTTATAAAGATGAAAATCAATAGATCTCCTTCATCTACTGTGAAAACCAATCAAAATACTTTAGTTTTATTTAATGCCAGAAGTATTGCCCGACTTTGCCCAGGTGCTACGGACTTAAGGAAGCCTATTATATCAGAAAGCAGTTAATGCTTTTTTCTACTTAATTCATTTTTAATGCCTTTTTCAACTAAATTCCTTTCTAATGTTTTTTTTCCAAATTCATTTCTAATGCTTTTTTATTTTAGATTCATTTCTAATAATTTTTTATACTTAATTTATTTCTAATGCTTTTTTACACTAAATTCATTTCTAATGCTTTTTATACTAAATTTATTTCTAATGCTTTCTTATAATAAATTCATTTAAATAATTTTTCATAATATATTCATTTCTAATACTTTTTCTCTACTAAATTCATTTCTAATGCTTTTCTATACTAAGATAGCTAAGGAAGCCTATTATATATACAACAATAAAATAAAGAAATTAATTTTTTCTCTCATGTCTACTGTTTTGTGTCTTAGAAAATTTTATTACTTCATAATGTGACAATGTTGTATACTAGCAAATCCTTTAACTTTTACTAATAAGTAATAAATATGCAAACCTATTTTACTATGCATGTCTAAAAGCAATACTACTTGGATACAAAATTTTGTCTGTCTAGAAAGCTTCAGGAAAATCTAAAGAGTCTATAAAACAAGTCTGACTAATTGAAATAAAGACAGAAATACACACAGAGAAAATCAGGAAGACATTAAAGCAGAGCCACTCACTGGAATCAAGGTCTAGGCTAAATAAAGATAACAGTTTTGAGAAAAGTCCAGAAGATTCTGAATGGAAATAGCAGGAATTAAGAACTCTAAGATTACAAACCAGGAACTCAATCACTTAAACACTTTGATTTGGGGGTTGCTCAGTTCAAAGGCCAGTGACCCAATCAATTTAGACTCTAATTTTTTAATGCCTAACCTAAAGCAAGTGACCCAGTCATATTTTGGTTTGGAGTTTTCTTAGCCTAAGAACCAAGTTAAAATGTTTTTATAAAAAATGCTGTTATTGAAATAATATTTCAAACAAAATATCAGAAATACATAAAAACAAATATTTTTTCCAAAATCAGCATTAAAAATACTATTTTAAGAAAGCAATAAAAATACATTTAAAATACGATTTTAAGTAGAATATTGGAAACGGATAGAAACAACTGCTATTTTCATAAGTATTATTCAAAAATGCAATCATGAATTGTAATTCCATAAAAGAAAGGTAAGTAAAAAAATTAAAAATAGATTAAAAAAAAATTTAATTCCATAATCATAAAAAAATAAGGCCATTCAATTTGTCTGTAAACAAAATTTCATCTCTAAACTAAGTTATCAAAACGAGAGGTGGTGAAAAGAGGAAGTTTTATCAAAAAGTGCATATCATAAAAGTGCAGTTGGGATGTGAGCCACTGTATTTTCCACGTTTATTTCTCTTACTGCACAGACACTGCCCATTCAAAAGGCATTTATGGTCTCTTGAGACAAAAGATGGCTTGATCCTCAATGCATATTTGCATATGGACAAATAGATACACCATAATAAATAAATTGAGTGCAAAAACAACAACAAACAAACTAAATAAAAAAAAAATTAGGTAATGAAGTAAACATGGAAAAGGAAATGAAAACTAATTACAGAATCCCTGACAGTTTACGCAATGTTTAATGACAAGTTCAAACACAGCTACAGACAATGGAGCATCCTAGACTCAGGAGTAGCATTTTGTGTTGGTAAGAAAACAAAGAACTCAGCACTAAATCAATAGAAAACCATTGTTTAGTGACAGGTTTTCTGGTTATTTTTCAGAATTCTTTCTCTTATTTTGATTGCTTGATATTCGCTTCTTTTTTTTTTTTAATTTTCAATCTTTATCTTTTTTTCTGTGGTGCAACTTTTATCAGATCAGATCAGTTAATGCATATCAGTCTTGAGATAACAGCAGCCACTAAAAAGAAATGGATGAATGATGGAATAATCCACTTTTGAAAATTTAAGAGTCAGTGTGACAAGTGCAACCCCTAAACATTTACTTATGTATTTGTTGTATGTATGTGTTCATGCATGTATTCCTCATTCAGTTATGGTTAATCCTGTAAAAACTTTGACTTTTATATGCCATGTCTGTCATCACCCCTGTAGATCAGCTGCTAGTCTTTAAAGTCACTTGAGGACTAGTGGGGAAGCATGATGCAGGATATCATATTTACTTGGTAGAGCACCAAACCAAGTTACACACAAGGCCATTTTTTTTGGCTCTATACACCTGGGTTTTTTTTAATTCAGTGTTACCCGTGACCTAGATGAGTTGCTGTCCCGAGTTACCAAGCCCCATCTGCCTGAGGCAGCAAAAGTGAATGTAATGGTTTTGACTGGGATTTGAACTCGCAAAATACGATTCCAGAGCTCGAGCTTTTACCAATGCTCCACCGTCACTGTGTGATGCAGGATATGAGTCTTGAGGTGGCAATAATCTGCTATCATCATGTATGCATGTATGTGTGTGTGTGTGTGTGTGTGTGTGTGTCTTCAAATCCTATTAATTCACACTTCTTTTCCCATTCATGTGTTGCCCGTCTTTGTATCATTTGTTTTAAATCAAACCAAATAAATAGAAAGTACAAAAAAAGAAGAAAACCCTGACTTGATTAAAGATAATCCTCTCATACTTTTTAATAATAGAAAGATAAAAGCTTTATTAAAAACTATTTGACCTGCATTTAACTCAGTTAATTAAAAAAAAATAAAAATAAATAAATTCATCAACCAATTAAAATTTGCATCAAATAAAATGGTTTTCATTAAAAAGTACAAATTCAACCTGCTTTAATCCTTTTCTCAGCCATGAAATAACAAGACAACAATTTGTCTTTAAAAAAGTCTTATATAAAATAGTTTAGATGAAAATGAATTATAGTTGGGATTTATAACAGTTTGACTTTTATTCTCATCTTTTTACACCATGTTTCTTTAAAAGCCTGAATCTTGTAAGATGAGATTTGATTTTAGATTTTCATCATCTTTTTTGTTATTTCAACTGTTGTGCCCTTTATTCTTCTTTTTTTTCTTCTTCTTCTTTTTCTTATCCAGTCTTTCTTCTTCTTCTTCTTCTTTTTCTTCTTCTTATCCCGTCTTTCTTCTTCTTCAAATCTCAACATAGATTAGGGCTTGTACTTGATTATAATTAATGAAATTAGAAATATTCAACTTAGTGGACAAAATATTATTCTCAGCGCAATGAAAATGTCTGTAATCAGCATAAAGGATACAAATATCACCAAGTCTTCCAAAACCAACTAGTAAAAAAAGCAAGAAACACTATAAGACAAAGAGAACAAAAGTCTAAATAATCTATGAATTACCAAGATTCATATAAGAAATTCCGTCTAATGAAACAATTTTATGTCTAAGGATGCGAACAAATGTTTGAATAATTTAATTAATACAAATCATCAAGCATTATCTCAAAAGTTTAGACATTGTTAAAAACATTGTCTATATAAAACTGTAGAAAAACTATGAAACTGAACACAACTGTCGGGACACTAAAGAAGCAGAAAAAGATAAGAGAATAAATGAGAAAGCAAACTTAAATGAAAAATTCAGACTGGCCATTTTTATATTCTGAGCAAATTATATTAACTGGGACAGTGACGATGGAGCATTGGTAGAAGCTCGGGCTTTGAGATTGTATTATGCAAGTTCAAATCCCAGTCAAAACCATTACATTCACCTTTAACTGCCTAGAGCAGATGGGGCTTGTTAACTCGGGAGAGTAGCTCATCTAGGTGAAGGGTAACACTGAATGTAAAAAGCCCGGGTGAGAGCACGTAAAAATGGCCTTGTGCCAAACTTGTGTTGGTGCTTACCAAGTAAATATAATATCGATACAAATATATCATGTGTAGATTTAAATGAGTTAAAAAATTGTCTTTCAGAAAATTTAATTTTAATTATAATTTCATTTTGTAACAAGATGGAAGATTGGGAAGGAATTTAGATATTTAAAATTTAAAGTTTGTATATTTTTTGGAATTTTGTCCTTTTTACGATTGCATAAAGTTGGTAAAAGACTACTAAGCACTATTATCTATTAAAAGATTCAAAGTATCTATATGTGTAATGGGATATATCCAAAAATGTATTTAGCTGTCGGATATAACAGAAAAAAAAAGATTTTTTTTAAAAATACGAAGCCAGGGTGGATTGGGGAATAAATATTAATCCATCCTCAAGATCTTTGTTGGTGAGTCCGATCAAACAAATACTCACATATAATTATTTTGGTATATTGATATATAAAACTATAACGAAATTGTCTCGTTATAATAAGAAGAAAAAGAGCAAGGGTGGAATTGAACTAAACCGATTTACAGATTAATGAGAATAAAAATTCCGTCTTGATTTGGAAGTAAAAATTCAAAACAATAAATTAAGGTCGGTCAAAATTTACACAAAAATCCAACAAAATTTTAAAAATAATGTTGGTCATTCAGTAAATTATTTCTACGATAAATAAACCTAAAGTTGCATTTATGTAGTTAAGCAAAGAAGTGCGGAATTTGTTTTGATTTTTATTGTTTTGGGAAATTAAAAAAAAAACTATTGAAATCAGATTGAGCTTAGTCTTACTACTTTATGAATCTTTACTTTATGAATTCTTTTAGAAACATTTAAAGTTAATCTCTAAAAAATGTCACAAATTCGACAATTAACATTAGAACATTCTAGTATTAAACCCTTGATGCAGTTATTCTGTAAAAACGTGTTGTCATGTTCGCAATGCTGTTTAGTGGATCTTATACTCTCATCTGAGGTGCAAACGATGTATTTTGAGATTCCACTGAAAGAGTGTAGAAAGTGGGAATTCAAATATCTTTAGGGAGCTTACCTGGGAAAAACACCCCTGTCGAAATGACATGGAGTCTTTGTTATTGAAGTCTTTTAGTTTAGATATATCTGGATCCGAACTTCGACCCTCGGAATAAAGATTTTTAAATTTGGAAGGTGATTGCTGCCGAGATAGCATCCAGTGTAACGAAGGGGTCACATTAGGTTCAACAGATACACCCGAATCTTGGTCAACTTCTCTGAGGTCGCTGGTTGATTTAAACCTCGGTGTCTTTTGAAAAGAGTTTTGATCAGCGTCAATCTTATTGCATTGACTGTTAGGTGGGTTAGTTTTGAGTGTTGGGAAATCGGTTGCTCCTCCTCGTAAGGATAAGGATCTTGGTTTGTCTGGAACAGGGGGAGGCGTACGTTTCTTTTGGCCATTTTTAGACGTTTGTTTTTGCCTTTTTTTCGTTTCCTCCAAACGCTGAATTCTTTGTTTTACAGAAATAAGACACTCCGATTCTTCTTCATCGGTATCTGATGTGACTGCAGGCTGCCTGACTGTAGAGTCTAAAAAGAAAAAAAAATTTAATTCATCGTGTTGACAATTAAGTAAACAAGTGTAAAAAAGACAAGATTAACAACTTATCAAAGAAAAGTAAAGGCCAGATAAGTGGTTCCCAAGTTGTTTGGCAAATATAATTCCTAATAACCTCTATGGTTCTGATAACCACTGACTTTGGTCATATAAAAGACTTGTATAACCCCTTGATTTTTTATGGAAAATATTCTCAAGATACCTTTCATGAACATTATCTTCCAGTCACTCAAACTTAATTTAGTAGCAATTATTAGCTCGACATACCCCCCCAAAAAATGTTTAGTTCAATTAGTTTAATTAACTTATGTGCCTAATTTTGAATTCAAGACTTAATAAAAAAAGTGAATGGAAAGGGGTTAAATCAGGAGTTATTTTAGTTCAAAAGGCTTGAAATGTCAATAGTGTAGGTTAAAATGAACAAGCCATTCATAGAAAACTAAATAATAAAGACAGTTAAATCTCAGAGGAAAAACTGTAACGGCTCCTTTAAGTAGTTTTATTTTATAAAAGTAGAAATGTCAACATTAAAAATCTGACCTTGTATAAATGGTTTTACGAATATACAACTTTATTTTATATTAGATAGAATATGGTAAGAAATGATTAACCTAGTGCTCGGGAAATAGGAGATTCAAATATTTATCTGTAACCAGCAAAAGAAAAATCATCGACTGTAAATGGGACGAACAAACCTCCTTACATAAAACAAATATTATTGGGTGATGATATTCATTTCTTTCATTCTTTCCGACCATTTATTTTTTACATGGGTAACTTGTCTTTTAGGAGCGAAGCCCAAACATTGACGACCTTTGTTACATCAATGGCCGTTGATAAGGTGCCGATGAACGATGCTTGCGAGAAGTTATAAATATTTTACTAGACGCGTTTTCTCGGATTAAATTATCCACAATTACAAGTGATCTTTACTCTTTCTCTCTTTTCTTATCAGAGCGAAAATCTTATTATATATATATATATATATTAGTATAAAAATCAAATTGACAATAACATTCTACATAACAAGAAATCTGTTTATAATTTATCTATTTAAAAATTTACGTCATATTTTCTAACAGCCCAGTGCGACGCAATTTGGCAATTTGGTATTTCTGAATTAACATTTCTTTACATGTATTTCAGATTTAAATATATCCACAAACTGGTTATCTTCTAATCCCTCTTTGACTGTTAATCTTCTAAAGATAAAACACCACATTCATATAGAAAAAGAAAACTTTCCATTCAATGTCACCCATTTTATTATGCTATTCATTTGATAAAGCGACACCTCATTAACATTGGTGGTATTGTATTATGCTTCTTTTTAAATGAAAGCATTTTAATTACTTTTATAAATAATACAAGTAAAAACACAAACAAAATATTTTACAAAGTAAACTTTTTTTAACATGCAACATCTGTATTTTCTTATATAAGAATATGGGGGTATGTCGAGCTAATAATTGCTACTAAATTAAGTTTGAGTTTACCGTGTAGATGGCTCAGATAATTTTTCTTTTTGAAAAATACTGAAATATTAGGAATTTAAATTGGTTGTTCAAAAACATTAAAATAGGAAAAATTGCCGAATCTTCATGATTATTGAGAAGGCGAAACTGTACAATTAATTCTTTATACTTTTTAAAATATTTTTTTTTAAATAAAAAGGCATTTATTCACAATCATTAACATAAATTTGGATCTACCGTTGAAAATTAAACTAAGCAAAAAACAACAGAATAAAACTACAAGAACAACAAATAACAAAAGACAAAGCAAACAAAAAAATAAACAATAGAATTTTTTTTAGAAACAACAATAAGAAAATAAATAATCAGAAAAAACAAAGTAATTTAAACATAAGGCATTTTTTTTCAATTGTTTTGTGTCCCATGCATGCAGTTGCTCAAAATATAAGGTGACAATTTCATATATTTTGGTTTCGACCGTTTTTTTTGCTTTTTTTAGGGATGTTGAGTTTTTATTTTTGCAGAGAATTTATCTTTGTAAGTTACAGTTCTAAAAAACAAAAATACAGATGTTGCATGTTAAAAAAAGTTTACTTTGTAAAATATTTTGTTTGTGTTTTTAATTGTATTATTTATAAAAGTAATTAAAATGCTTTCATTTAAAAAGAAGCATAATACAATACCACCAATGTTAATGAGTTGTCGCTTTATCAAATGAATAGCATAAGAAAATGGGTGACATTGAATGGAAAGTTTTCTTTTTCTATATGAATGTGGTGTTTTATCTTTAGAAGATTAACAATCATAGAGGGATTAGAAGATAACCCAGTTTGTGGATATATTTAAATCTGAAATACATGTAAAGAAATGTTAACTTCATTCGTTTGTATAAGAGACATAACACAGGATAGGAAGGAAGAAGAAAGAGTATGCATTGTTTTAATTACTGAATTAAATTTTGTATTTGGATAAAATAACTATTATTATCTTATCTTTATTGTCATATTCAAACCTCTGGGTTAAGTTTGGATTATTAGTATTACTTAAACTATTTGGTTTAATGTTTTCATCTTTATAGTTAAGGTATTTCTTTATTTGACAGATTATCTGAGGTAAGATTTTTTAAATAGTATGATTTAGTCTTTTGTATTACTTTCTTGTGTCATCAATACAAAATGTCTTTTTTTTTACATTTTTGAGACGACGTTTGATATACTGATTTTTGTTGAATGATCTCTGCCACACTAACTTCGGTAGAATCATCACAACTTGGTTTTTCGAATCTTTGATAATTTGTATATCTGTTTGTCCTCATCCCTATCATTGTTTCCTTCATAACATTTCAAACCATGAACCTTTCTAGAAATTTCTTGACAGAGGCTTCTTCACAGAATTTCGAGCTTATCCCTTTTTATTCAAATCACGGAGGCAGCCTGCTTTCGTTCTGTTAACAGAAGTCGGATAAATTGTTAAACCTTGAAATCTTAGTAACTAATGCCTTCGGGGGAGATTAAAACCAAATGATGCCTACTAAGAACTCCAGGAACACAATGCTTTAATCCGTTGGGCGTTGCACCATCATAGGGGGAATTTCCCTATACTGATTTCATCCCTCTCTGGCAAGATGCGTTCAGCTATTCCCGATTTTTCAATTTCATCTCGCACCGTTGCCTTTAAATATTCCTCTTGTCTTGCCTTAAGCAGTCAGGTCTCACCTTTATACTCCTTCCCACTACTATACGGTGTAGTCTGTGGAGGCTTGAATCTGAAGGTATTGTCTGAGAGTAGAGTTACTCCTAACAATTATCATGATCTCTTAGATCTTTAAGTCTGATATATTGCAGGTTTATCGTGACAGACTTTTCTGTTTTCCTCTTGTTTACTCCCGTTCCTCGAACTTGACGTTATGTACTCTTGTTTTCTAAGGAGAGTCTCCCTGATATCTTCCAGTTCAAATTCATATAGTATGACTGCCTGCATATGGCAGTATCATAAGATACTCTTCATCACATTGTACGTATGGATGAAGTTGAGATACAGTCTGGTGATGGTTGGCTTTCGATACACAGATAAACTGAATCAATGGGGATTATTAAAATGTCCAGATGAACGGCAATCTATTTTACCTTTCTTTCACCATAGCAAACCGAATGATCGAATCAAGTTCTTATGATCTAATACCGATTGGACATCTTCCTGAACTAGAGCACAAATGTCTCATTTACGTATCCGAGGCGCATTGAAGGTCCTAGTAGTGTTGACTCAAAGTAACCCATTTGCCAGTACTTGTGTCAAGGATGATCCCATACACAAACCTTTTTGCTGTCGATATATGTTCTCTCCATTCAACCTGTTGTGTATTCTTCCTAGTACCAGTGTCACTGTAAAACGGTGATTACGTTGATTTTAAATTAAAGAATGGAAAATTCATTAATTAACCTATATTTAGAAGAAACATAAGGTGTATGTTTCCCAAGGATAATGACTTGAAAGTGAAAAACAACGGAGCGACTTATTTGAACTAATGTCTTATGATTCTAAAGTTCAAGCACTCATCTACTTGTTCGCTTCCTGCGAGATTCGGTTAATGTTTTTATCTTATGATACTTCAGCCGAATAATCAAGATTTCTTTGATATAAAATGGAATGTAATTTTGGTTTGCTTAGTTAGCTAATTGGAATTACAGCAGATCAAGGTTTGGTGGGTTATTTTCTGTAGAAAAAATCATTAGAGAGAGGAACCTCCGCCCTAAAAAAAAAACAAAAAAAAACAAAAAAAAACAACAACTAAACATATTTGTTTCTAATGATATACATTGTTCAGAGAGAAAACAATTTGCCGAAAAATCTGGTTTTATGAAAAGCAAGGTGATAGATAGGAATAAACGGTAACATCTAAACGCCCTCTCAGTGATATAGATATATGTGTGTTAGCTTTACAGACATAAAACTAATCCATCGATTGCGGGAGAAAAAAGAACATTTAGGTTTAGTAGAACCTACTAATATTACATATGAATACACTACTCTAATAAAAACCCAAATAAAATCTATAAACTACACTAGCATTTTTGCTATTTACAAGGAACGTTCCAAAAGTAGTGCCTCTTATCTTTTTAAATTCCGCCAAAATGGTTCAGTAGGGAATTGCAAATTGCATTTTGATGTCTGAACTTATGAATTCATGACCTAAAAGCTTAATCTCTGTTACAGATATCGATGGAGTAAGTTAAGAAAGCAACCTGTCAAGGATGTGCGTCAGAAGCAAAGGATTCATTGAATTCCCCCGTGCAGAAAAATTGATCTGATCAACATTTATCGGCACCTGTTCAAAGTTCACGAAGCCAATACAGGTGATTTCAGCAGAGTTATGAGATGGCTTACAAAAGGTACACACAGTGTTTTACTGTTACATTATCAACACACATGCTTTTTATGCTAAAATAGAAAATTAGTTAGAGATGGGTCAAGAGAGACAAAAAGAGGAAGGCACAACCAAAAAACAAAAACAAAAAAAAAACATATTGCAATTAGATGTTTAACAGGATTTTTTTTTAATTATCAAATCACAAATAAAATTTGTTTATTCTACGATAACATGTATTTAAACTTTGGCTTTTAAAAGTTTTTTTTATATATATAAAAAAACTTTTAAAAGTTTCAATACAATATTCTTTTTTTTAAATCTAAAATTACACTGATTGCAATAAAACATTTGAGGTGATTTTCCCTCTTAAAACTGTATTTTATTAAAATTGTTATCAATGTGTTTTTTGGATTTTATGCTTAGGTTAGATTTGAGTGTCATGTCACAGAGTCTCGTTGTCGTACCATTACAATTTGTGCCTTGTTTCATTGTATAGCTCGGTTGTAACATCTTGTGTAAAAGATAAATAATACGTACCAGGAAACTATTTTTTAATGTCTCAATTTCTACAAATGATTTTATGGACTTATGAAATGATGAATCAGGAAATGGGATTTGTTTCTTTTCATCAGGTCAGGAGGTGGTGGTGGTGGGTAAGATGATTTGGAAAAGAAAATCAGATTTTGCGACAAAACCAATTACATTTTAAAGGCATTATCAGCCGATTTTTGTCAACAGCACACAGAGGACTTCTTCTTGTCATCAAAATAATTGTTTTGATTAGAAACAATTATTCGACATGAAATTTTACTCCCACAAACCTCTTCTGTTCAACGTAAACAAAAACGTAAAAAAAACATTTAGCCATAACTCAAAAAATTGTATGCCCAGAAAAATCACTCAGTATTTTTTATGATTTGATATATTTTCAAATAAAATAACTGCTGCTGTTTACAGACAGCACTCGGCATATATTTAAAATGTAAAATAATTCCTGTTTTTTAATAAACACTTAATCTGGATAAGTTTTAGGGGATAGCGAAAAACAAAACAAAAAAATGTGAGACGATATTGAGCTAAGAATAGACACGATGAAATTCGTCTTTTCACGAGTGCAGCACTCAGCAGCCGCAGCCAACCAGCGGGAGTTAAATGTAAGGATTAGGATTATTGTGCCAGTAGCTCTCCCCTGGGCATCAGCACCTGTAAAGAAACATAATCCATTCTATTTGGGGTTTGTGGGGCCAAGATTCTTGACGAAAAAATAGGAAGAGAAAAAAAAAACATTGTTGATTTATGGTATAAGATTACAGGCCATTGAAGCGTGGTAGCACATTAAATAAGTGCTACTTTGGAGTTATACCTTTGACAAGAAACAGTGCAAAATAATTATTTTTAAACATATTGAACACTGGCCCTTTGATGATAATTACGATGATAATAACTTAAAGAACGATAGTTGTGGTGTGTAGAGACACTAACGATAAAGTGTTTGTCTGTAGGCCGTCCGTGCGTGCGTATTAGTGAGGAGGATGCCTTTAAAAAAAATACTGTAGGAAAAGTACTTAGTGTTGTTGCTTTTCATCTTGAGTCTATCATCTTTCATATGTGCGAGGTCGTGCTGCGTAAAACTTGAAGATTTAGGTGTTCCCCAATTGCCTTCTATTTTGTTCTGACGTCCTGAATTACTCATTTTGTAGATGTGTCTGGTGGTGGTGTTTGAGGTTAACATGCGGATTATTTCATGCTACATTTTTAAGATGACGCTGTTTGTCAAAAATGTAAATTATGACTTTATCTCAAAGTTTGTTGGGGTTACTGTTGATTTGGGTTGTACAGGCAGAAGTTTGTTGAAAAGCATGGTAGTCCATGGTGTGGTGCAGGTGCACTGCTGCTGGTGTCGTGTGGAGGATGCAGTTGTTTTGCCTGTCGTTTCGCTCCATTGTAAACATAGCATCATCATGTGTGTTAGTGAAAGATGTGTCCTTGTGTCTTCTATTGCTATTTTGTACAATCATACGACGGGTTCACCCAGACTACCAACACCACCACACCCACACCACCACCACCGCTCACGACAAATCAATTTTTACTGACACACATGGATGAATTAATTATAATGTGTGTCACTTTGATACATACCTTTGGTTTACTACTAAATAGTTTTAAAACAAAGCAACTCAGATTGAGGTTTATTAATCTTGATGAAAAACTATATTGTATTAGTTCTTTTAAAATCAAAGCCAATGATGATACAAAGTTTAATTGTTCATTTCGGCTTTGACGGGCGTGAATTGAATTAATTGATGGTCAAAGTGACCCACTTTTTGGTCGCTCTCTTGGGATTAACTTAGTCTTTAAGTCTAAAACTTTAAAATATATTTAATGTTTTTTAGACATATTTTCATAAACCGTAAAAGACATTTAAACTCTAAAATCCAAAATCTATTTTGATTTTAGAGTTTAGATGTAATTTAACAGTTGAAAAGTCCTAAAAAGTTCTTGTAAGTCATAAATATACAGGGAGCAATTCGATTTTAGAGCACCTACTCTTTACTGTTAGTCATTCCATTCACCATTCAGTCAGTACTACTACTTTTCACTTGTTTGTCAAAGTCCATTTTATTTTTTTTTCTTAATAGTCATTAAGAAAATGATGAAAAAAGGGCACTCATGGAGATTACTGTCACACGTTGAAAATGGGTCCTGAAATAATATATGCTCCCTAGACTAAGCAGGTCAC